>WNWK01004398.1:30000-141391 GCA_009830355.1 Cherax destructor | reverse complement strand
AGGTCGAGTTAAGTGTTTTTCAATCTATCTTCTAATGGCAAAAAAATTTAATAAACCAGCCAATCCACCCCCCAACCTACACTAGAAAACAAGTCCCGGCCAGATCTTTGGGTAATCTATTTTCTAACCAAAGTGGCCCAAGGGGGGGAACTCCTTTTTTGTGGGAAATATTGTTAATTATACACCCCGTGTCGAAAGAAATGGGCCCCTTCACCTTCGCTTTGCCTTAAAGGCCCCCCCCTCCCCCTACACCCACTAGTCCATAATTGCGAATATATCTACCAAGCGGAAAAAACGAATGGGGGGAAAGGGGGACCTAAAAGTCCTCTATCTTGGATCACTATGGAGAGTTCGCTTTATTTTCTTGTGTTGTTATTGTTGCTGGCATTGTTATTGTTTCTGGTGTTGTTTTGTTGAGGTATTGTTTCTGGTGTTGTTATTATTGATTTGGGGTTTATTGTTGCTTGTGTTGTTTTGTTGATGGTATTGTTAATTTGTGGTGTTGTTTTGTTGATGGTGGATTGTTATCTGCTGGTTGTGTTATTGATGCTGATGTTATTGTTGATGGTGTTTTGTTTCTGGTATTGTTATTGTTGAGGTGTTATTGATGCTGGTATTGTTATTGTTGATGGTGTTTTGATGCTGGTATTGTTATTGTTGATGGTGTTGTTATAACTATTGGATCGTTAATATTGAGGTGTTGTTATTGTCAAAGATGTTCTTATTTTGCTATTATTTTTTTTTTATATTTTGAATGCTTTAATTTATATCTCGTTTTGGGGAAATTATTCTTACGAATTTTTTTCAATATAACTTTTTCCAACTTTCTAATATAATAATACCAATGTGTGCTCAGGTACACACCTTTGTGTATAAATGAGGAAAATCTTGGTGCTATATGGTGATACCTTATATATATATATATATATATATATATATATAAAAACAATGATAGATGCCCCCTCGGGGTCAAATCCATAAATAACTAAATAACCTGATGGGCCCAAAGATGCCTAAGATTTTCCAAAAAGGCCCTTTTTGTATTTCTTCTCTCATCTACCTCATCTTTCCCCTTCTTTCGTATCCCCTCATCATCACAAAGGGCCCCCTGTTTTCTGGGTTATTATAAAATTAAAAACCCCTTCAACAAGGTCAGCCCTCGGAATTTTTTCAACTTTTTAACTTTTTTTTCTGTTTTTTTATAATTTTTTTAACTTCGTTCAGGTTGTTATTGTTTATAATCCTTTTTTTAGATCTTATTTTAATACAACTTCTCCTTCAAGGAAAGGTAATAAACCTTTGGTTTTGGGTTGGGCGTCTTTTTTTAAATTTAAAACCCCGTTTGCCTCTCTTTCCCCCTGGCTTTGTAATAATAATATTAATAATAATAATAATAAAATCCTATAATTCCCCAAATTTGTCCGACGTTGGTTCTTAAAAATTAAAGTTCAATAAAGCCTAACAAGTTAAAAATGTTATGTTAATGATAAATGTTAAAGAGCCTTTTTTTTTGGGAATTAAAATCGCTCTGGTCTTGTATAAAGTTTTCGGGCATGCTGGATGATCCATAGGTTTTACCTTATGTGGCAATTTACAACTGTTCTCCGTTTTCCTCGTTCGTTTTCTTACGAGGTTCATCAGTTGCTTAACACTTACTTGAAATTTGCAAATGCTATTTTCATTTTAATCTGGGGTTTGTTAAGGTTAAATAGGGTTGATTAGCATTCATTTAGCAATAAAAAATTTGATTTTTGTAAAAAAAAATAAATAAAAAACTGTGTGATATGTTTTGATATTTAAAATGAGATATAAATGTATCTTAGTGTATATAGGAATTTAACTTTATTTAGGGGTTAAAGAAATTTTAAATCAATAAATTTTTTAAAGCGGGAAGGGGTCGGAAAAATTAAAGAAAAAATCTTTCCCCCCCTGGGTCAAAATTTTCCCCCTTGCCCCAAAATTTTCCCACGGGGGTAATATTGAACCCCTTGGTAATATTGAGGCACCCTGGGTAAATTAGGGGGCCACGTGGGGTAATATTGAGGGGCCCCTGGGGGAATATTGAGGCACCATGGGTTTTGGGCACCACGAGGGGTAATATTGAGGCACCCGAGGATATTTGAGGACCCGAGGGAAAAATATTGAGGGCCCCAGGGGGAAAAGTTTCGTTTTTTTTACCACCCCCCTTTCGGTTATTTTAAAAATCCCTCGTGGTGTCTCAGTTATTAAATATAATTTAATCATCAGTAAGTTTGAGATGACTATAAATAAACCTTATCCCCAAACATCCCCATTCCCCATTAAGGGCCCATACCTTTTCCCAAAACAACACCTCCATTACACCCTGTACCTCCACACTGTTAGGAACTGACGTAATGGATCAACTCCCCAAACCCTACCACGGGCGGGGATGAACCCCGATCAAGTCATAAAACTCCAAACCTTATTACGATTTCGTGAGTCATGATGACGGCTCTGAGGGGACTTGAGCTAGAGTTTGTCACGGCCACGCTAGCGGGAGATTCGTCTGTAAAAACTTGCATTTGTGGACACAGTGGTGCATATGCTAACCTTCCTATGGTGTACAAATATACCTAGTTGGATGGATCTTATTTTATTTAGCTGGCCCAGTGGCTGGCGCGTCGGTCTGGAGTTTTGAGACTCTCTGATCGCGGTTCTAACCCCGCCCGTGGTGTGGTTTGTTTGCAATCGTGTCATTACGATTTCGTGAGTAAGGATCAACTCTCCTATTTCTTGGTTTATTAACATGACGGATTTAAAATCTACTTAGTAATTATTAAAATCACACTTGTTGTCGTAGTTACGAGGCCTGATTACGGACCGGGGCGTTGACCCCGAAGCCCCTCCAGGTATATTCCTGGACTGAACACATCGACTCCAGGCCGAGGGACTGATTACCTCAAACTCCTCCTCTCCTTACACCTTTCTGCTTTGTATTGGACTGATGAAGCCACTGTGTGGCGAAACGTTTCCTCAATAAAGATTCTTATATGTTGCATAAGTGTCGTAATCTCCAGGTATATTCCTCAAAGTATACTGCTCCACACAACTGACCGACACAGAAGTATTTGTAGGTCTCAGCTAGATTAACTGCTCGTCTCTAATCTTCCTATTGTGTAAAGAAATACACGTAGTTGGATTAACTTTGTTAGACCGCGTGGTACAGTGGATAACGCACTGTCCTGCTAGTGTTAAAACCAGATTGCTCTGTATTCGAACTCTACGTTCAGTGTCATTACACTGTGATATATGCCTTCTGTCGTAATATTACTTTATTTTAATATATATATATATATATATATATATATATATATATATATATATATATATATATATATATATGTCGTGCCGATTAGGTAAAACTGGTCAATTAGCAAGAACTCATTTAAAATTAAGTCCTTTGTAAAATTTTCTCTTATGCGTTTAAAGATATATTTTTTTCATTTATGTTAATGTAAAAATTTATAATTTTGTACAAAAGAAACTTTGAAAACCTACCTAACCTTATTATAACAAGCGCAATTTAATTTAGCCTAACCCAACTAAATATATTTA
The DNA here is from genome assembly GCA_009830355.1 of Cherax destructor. Classification (NCBI taxonomy): domain Eukaryota; kingdom Metazoa; phylum Arthropoda; class Malacostraca; order Decapoda; family Parastacidae; genus Cherax; species Cherax destructor. The sequence continues at coordinate 137,815 of WNWK01004398.1, read as the reverse complement.
GATACGTTTTACAATAATTTAATAATAAACTAACACAATGAAATATATTTTTTCGATTGTTTCAGAATGATTTTTGCGAAATTATTGCATACACAAATTTCCCTTGTCTTATATGGCAAGAAAAGCGTTGCTATTTAAGCCAAAATCCCAAGTTTTACCTAATCGGAACGACATATATATATATATATATATATATATATATATATATATATATATATATATATATATATATAAATGTGTGATTGTTTATATATTTTGAAGAAAATAGATTGATAAAATCCTTGCCTCATGAAAAACAAAAATGAAAGGGCCGTCAGCAACTTAATAGGTGGTGAAGATGTACGATGCTGTGAAACTACAGCAAATAATGTTAAGGCAAAATCTCGACCATTAGTTTGGATGATGGATCTGAACTCATAAAGTGAAGTGAAATAAACTGGCGAGTAAATCACATGATATAAAAGGAATAAATCAGAGGGTATAAAAGGGTTGTGCCGCCTGAAAAGCGATTAGATTATCCTTATGGCATAATGAGGGATTGGAATGTTGCATTTGTTGGTCAATGTTTATTATGAGGCTCGCTCCTGATGTTGGGTCGTTCTGGGTTATACCTGAGTCTCACATTTTCCTCTTTTGTTTCTTTGTGTTTCTTAATCCTATTTTTATTCATATTCTTGTATAATGTTAATAGTCTCTCTTTCTCTCTTTCTCTCTCTCTCTCTCTCTCTCTCTCTCTCTCTCTCTCTCTCTCTCTCTCTCTCTCTCTCTCTCTCTCTCTCTCTCTCTCTCTCTCTCTCTCATCTCTCTCTCTTTCTCTCTTGTCTCTCTCTCTCTCCCTCCGTCTATCTTTGAGTAAAGGTTGGTGAAGAGGAGAAAGAATGACATTTTTAACAGTGCTTTCGCTATTCCTCTTTCGACACAGAGAAGAAAATTTTCACGCACACACACACACACGGTATGCATATAATTGGGTGAATGTAATCGGAGAGCTAACATAAGCTGAATGTTATATATATATATATATATATATATATATTTTTTTTTTTTTTTCAAGAATATATAGAATGGGGTCCACCTCTGGTGCAAATTGTGGGACCCATAGCCTCGGAGAAGTGGATAAAAAGGCATCAAGGAAGAATATTTGGATTTCTTCCTGAAGCCGTTTGAATATTCCACTTCTCCTACCACCATCCTATATACACACATACATACATATAAATGGTTTATTAATAGACAGAATACATTTATAAAACACACAAACATGAACATGAATACAATGGTACAATATGTCAAAGATTATGAATCTCCTCCAGCTCCTCGAAGCCGGACGCGAGCCGAGTATGCAGCATGCGTTTCCCCTCTGGATGGCCACGCTGAGACGCTGGAACATGAACGTGGCTGCCCTTGGGTCCCTGGTGGTGTCGATGAGTCTGGAACCCAGCTCTTTAAGGAAACGTGTTGCATTCTTTCCCCACGCTCCCAAGGTCTCCGATCCCACTGGGACAAATTTATACTGTTGGCTTATGTCCCTGTACTTGCCGATCTTGTACTCCTCTCTGTGGTCAGCAGCTCCTCCCTGTCGCCCAACACTGTGATGGATGTAGGTGTCAGCCAGTGTCGACACGCAGGTATAATCCCATGCTAAGAGCTTGCCATTCTTCCAAGGATAGATGGTGATCCCGTCGGGGCGGTTTGCTGGGTTGTGGGCGTTGTTGGCTGCTAGTGATCGAGGCTCTCTCTCGGCTGGGCATCCAGCTGTAGCGAGGGTTCTCTTTATGATGTCGTTGACCTCATTGTGTCTTGCATGCCAACCCTTGGTTTTAGAACAGTTAAGACCATGTAGACCATATTGGTCGGCTTGCGCATCGCCGCAAATCACGTATATTCCGTGTGAAGGGGGGCAGCAAGGCGCAGAGCCACTGCAATACGAAGGTCTTAGGGTCCAGGCGTGTTCCCATGGCCGAAATGGGAACTGTTTGGGGGAAGTCCCCAGAGTGATGTGCACTCACGGCTAGGAGACGGGCAGTCTCCCTGTCTGATGTTACGGCCCTGAGCATATTGGCAAGTATCTTTTCAACAATGGGGCTGTCCCAGCTTGACTGTTTGTAGGCCTGTTCTTCACTAGGTTTTGGTGTTGGAGCAGCAAGAGTCTCCCATTCAGTGATGGCACTGGTGTAGCTAGGGTCCTGTATTCCTGCTGAATCACTGAGGTTGTATGGAAGAATTTGTTTTTTAGCTCATTTGATGCTATGGAAGAGGATAAGAAGGCTGGTAGGGCAATCTGGGAGGATTTGCGTACTCCCAGCCCCCAAGTCTGACTGGAAGTGAAGCTTGCAACCACTGTCCATCTTCGAGGGAAGATTCAATACACTCTCTAGCATGGTCTTGAGGAGAGAGTCGTATTCCTCGAGTTTCGGGCTGTTGAAGGCTGGGGAACATCTCAGGAAGTATGTAAGTTTTGGGATTGACAGGCACCTGGTGAGTAGGTAGAAGGCATCATGTGTATCAATGTCTTTCATCCTACCTTCCATCGTCCTGAGGTCGGAGATTTTTTTCCAGGACCAGATCGATGGCATTGGGCCCAAGGGAGCACCAAGGAGAGTGCTGTTGGCTGGATCGATGGCTCGTGCCCCTGGTAAAACAGCCCTAATGTCCTGGATCATCTGTGGATTGGTGGAAACTATCTCACATTTGGTGGGGTTTAAAGATAGGCCCAGGCTACCTACCATATCTTTAATTTTCCTGATGTCTCCCAGGAGAGATTGTGTAGTGCCAGCTAGGGTCCCGTCATCCAAGAACCAGATATTGAGCTCACTGGACAATGCTTCTGTGACATCCTTGATGGCTAGACAGAATAGAAAGGAGCAAGAGGGTCCCCCTGTTGCACACCCTCACACGAGTCAATTTCATGGTCCCCAAACAAAAGTTTAGAAGCCACACTATAACACGATTCTATGAAGGGATAGAGGGAAGGAAAGTGCCTAGAAACTGCTTGGAGAGCAGCATCCCTTCTGACTGAGTTGAAAGCATTGGCAAAGTCAATTTGATTAAGGCTTTTTCATTGGACATGTTGTTGATGTATACTCGTGCTGCATGGGCAGCTGCTTCACAACCTTGTTGAACACCAAAACCGAGCTGAGTTGGTTTCAACATTGAGGCAGCATCTTGACTCACCCTTCGTACTGCAGCCTTGGCAACTAGGCGCCGAAGGGTGTTGCCCACTGCAATGGGCCTGATTCCTCCATATGTATATAATATGAATAAAGAGAAAAATGGACGGGGGACTTGAAAAGTGATCCTAAAATTAGCAGGTCCTCTAATGCTTTATCGCGGTAGAGCGTTGGACCTATTAATTCTGCGAACGCCTTTTTTTGGGCAGAGATAACATAGCGAAGAATCTTTGAGAAGTATTTAAGTAAGTTCACCATCGTCTAGGTAAGCATATTCGACTACTCCACCATGAAGAAACTCTCCATCTTGCCGGGTTTCGTGGCTTGCGCTTGTGAAGAAATATTTTTTTGATAGACCAAGGACTCACGAAAATCTACTGGTCATAATGAATTTCACCTACAAGCATGGGTAAATTGGGATATGTGTAAAGACCAAATATGTGGAGACCAACACTGATGGACCCATTAATGATATTTTTTGTACCAACATGCTAAAGCTTGGAATGAACCAATATGATTGGATCAGGTTTTTATCCTGAGCTAATTAAGTATAAGAGGGATATATTATGTACTGCCATAATGAGTCAGTGCCTAAACTGTGCCAAGTTTTGAATATTCGACAGAAGTGTGATGGTACTGAAAGATAGGATCGGACAAATGAGTCTTTGGAAGACGAAACTATGCAAGATGATGAGCTAAGTCTAATCTATAGTGGCTTAGTAGTGCATCCCATCATATCCTGAAGTTCTGAAGATCCATCCGAGGCATGGGTGCAAACAATAGGTATACTTCCTTATACCTGTTATCCCTGCTCATCTAGCAGTAATTAGGTACCTGGGTTAATTCATCTGTAAATTCTGTAATCATCTGTAAATTCATCTATGCAAAAAGTGTTTTTTCATAATAATAATAATAATATAATAATAATAATAATAATAATAATAATAATAATAATAATAATAATAATAATAATAATAATAATAATAATAATAATAATAATAATAAATCTATTTCTATAGGTACATGATGCAACTTATAGAGACCTTTGGAAATGGGATGTAATTAGACTGGGTCAGAGCAAGTGAAGAGTAGCCCCAGCTCCTTATATCAAGAGCCCATCACCAGCGAAGAGGTCCAGTAGAAAGGAAAAGACGAGTTAGCCTACCCATAGAGAACCATGACGTTCCAGGAAGCAACTGAATTGTTTATACAAACCACGAGTGGAAATGTGTAATCCAAACCAGAGCTACGAAGAGGAATAAAGGAGCGTAGCAGAATTACTGACTACAGATAACGACGGATAGCAAGCAAATTAGTTAAAAGAACGAGAAATTAATGAGCAAGAATAAAAATTGAAGCAGAGCGGCAATTTGAGAAAGAGAACCGAAATTACTCACAGCCAGAGAAGAAAGATGACTGTAAAACCCCAGCTAATTAGGCTAAAAAAAAGAGGGAGGAGTAATCTCAGAAGATGACAGAGAAGGTTGCGAGGCACTGGGCAAGATGCAGGTAGGTATAGACGGCACCTGCATACAGGGGTGAGAGAGCTGACCATCAGAAACTGAATGGAAGACACACACCAATGAAGGTATAGATGAAGTTATTCAAAGAAGTGGATGCACCAAAAAACACGGGGCCTGGAAGCATAACCTATCCACACCCCCTCTCCAATATGTAATGAAAAACTGTAGCGAAGATGTCCCACCGATCACGAGAAACGAAGAAATATCTAAACTGCTAAGGAACTGCAAATTTACTCTCAATATACAAATTTAAATAGATAAAGGCACTGAAGTAAAGGTCTTCGTCACTGATATGTATTCTGTCCAAAGACCTGGTATCAGAGTAGGATAAACAGCGTGCCCAGGAGCTGCAACTCAACCCATGCAACTATAGGTAGGTGAGTACTTTAACACAGACAGGCACAGAAACACACACACACACAAACACACACACACACACATACATACACATACACACATACATACACACACACACACACACACACACACACACACACATGACTAAAAACTTGCAGTAATTATGAACATACTGTGCTCAGACGGTCTCTCTCTTGTGTGGTCCCGACCAGCTATCAGCTACACATACACACGCACACGCACAAACATAAACACATACATGCACATACACACACGCACGCATGCACACACGCACACACACACACGCTTACACACACACACACACATGCACATACACACACACACACACGCGCGCATGCACACACGCACACACACGCATACACACGCACATATACATACAGAAAAAATATATATGAATTTCTTTTAACTCATCGTCAATTCCTCACCAAGACAGTTGCCAACCTTTCTTTTGTTTTCCATTTTAGTAATTGTGTAGAACATTGTTGTAACGAGACTCTGCTGGCATCTTAGTCGCCCTTGACGACACACACGACAGAGGTAAAGAAATCAGAACTAGAACAAGAACTGTTAAAAAAAATAACAGGAGAAAAAAGATGAATGTGTAATAATTACCTGGAGTTTACCTGGAGAGAGTTCCAGGGGTCAACGCCCCGCGGCCCGGTCTGTGACCAGGCCTCATGGTGGATCAGAGCCTGATCAACCAGGCTGTTACTACTGGCCGCACGCAGTCCAACATACGAACCACAACCTGGCTGGTCAGGTACCGACTTTAGGTGCCTGTCCAGTGCCTGCTTGAAGACAGCCAGGGGTCTATTGGTAATCCCCCTTATGTAAGCTGGGAGGCTTACATAAAAAATCATACAATGAGTTCCTTCCTATACAACTCATCGCTTACATCCACTGTTTACTTTGCATTTGGGTATCCACGACCTTATTTCAGACCTGAGTATCTTGTGCATTTAATCGAGGTCTACCTATGACTTACAGGTTCCTCTTAAAATAAAAGATCACATTATAAGAGGCGGTATTTTTCTCCTCGCTATTTAAAAACATTTGACCATTTGTCGTGACAACATTATGTCGACAACTTAATATTGTCACCACTTATTTCATAATTTCTGCTTCTTCTTCTTCTTCTTTTTCAAATTATTATTATTATTATTATGATTTTATTATTAATTATTATTATTATGATTATTTTTATTATTATTTATTTTATTAATATTATGATTATTATGATTATTTTTATTATTATTTATTTTATTAATATTATTATTATTATTATTATTGGTATTATTATTATTATTATTATTATTATTATTATTATTATTATTATTATTATTATTATTATTATTATTATTATTATTATTATTATTATTATTATTATTTTCTTTATTTCAAGACGACGGTCGTCTCCCACCGAAGAAGGGTGACCCAAAAAAAAGAAACAGTTTCATCATTCAAAACTTTCACCATTACTCATACATAATCACTGTACTTGCAAAGGCGCTCAGACACGACAGTTCAGATGTCACAACAAACAGCAAATATGGCAAACCCCTCCTTTAAAGTGCAGGCATTGTACTACTCACCTCCAGGACTCAAGTCCGGCTAACCGGTTTCCCTCAATCTCTTCACAAAATATTACCCTGCTCACACTCCAACAACTCGTCAAATCCCTAAAACCAGTATTATTATTATTATCATTATTATTATTATTATTATTATTATTATTATTATTATTATTATTATTATTATTATTATTATTATTATTATTATTATTATTATTATTATTATTATTATTATTATTATTATTATTATACAATATAACAATTGAATAACTTGGTTTTAAATCAATTTAGACAAATGATAGGCAAAAAAGTCTGAGTCTAGGACTTTCAGTGATTTAAAAAAGTATAGGTTTCAGTAAACTTGAATTGTGAAGTGCAGTATATATATATAATTAGAAATGACCCTCTGAAATAGAATATTTAAGGCAATTAGCAAAAATTTTATTGCGGTAATGAGCACACAAATCAACTAGGCCAAAAAAAAGAAAGGTAAGCAAAGACCAATCTAGCTAGCAAAACTTCAGGTCGGAGATCTCGTTCCCTTTAACTGCTAATTGCATGCGATACACCAGGAGACCAAGTCACGACCCACAGCTCTCTCTCTCTCTCTCTCTCTCTCTCTCTCTCTCTCTCTCTCTCTCTCTCTCTCTCTCTCTCTCTCTCTATCTCTCTGCATGGTAGTGGCTTTCTTTGTATCTAACAAATAAAAAATGTATTTACACATAGTAACCTCTGCAAAGAAATAAATCTTTGTCTTTGACTTTGCCAGTGACTTGTGTCATCTCTTGTAAGATATTAGGACTCAACATTCGACTCAAGAAATATATGCGTTTTGCCTTAAATTTATGCTACAAACAAACATTTCTGCTTAACCTAAACATGTTTTAGGCGTCTCTAAACTTTATTTAGTACACCTGAATACCACTGGTTAACATAAATATCCTTGGATCACCTAAACATCTCTGTTTCCCTTAAAAAGTTCATATTCACATATGTTTCGCCTTAACATTTCTTGTTTTCGTAAACATCTCTATTTCACTTTAACATTCTCTGCTCACATAAAAACGTCTGTATTTCGTCTAAACCTCCGTTACTCATCTAAACATCTCAGGCTCACCTGTACATCTCATACTCACCTAAACATCCCCTGTTCTCTCACCGTCGTGGTTCCCCTCTCATTGTCTAGTTTTATTGAGCAACAAATGTCGCAGCTTTATACATTAAGGTATTTTTCGTACCCCCGAGATGGCCTAGGACCTCGGCTTTGATGACTCTCTCAACCAAAATGTTGGATACGCATTAATACATTTTTTTTAACAAATTGATAAAAATTGGAACACTTACTCAGAAAGCCGGGAATATATATATATATATATATATATATATATATATATATATATATATATATATATATATATATATATATATATATATATATATAATGTGTGTTTGTGATTTTAGAAATGAGGTGTATTATCAGTTTTCGCCTTAAACTGGGGTTGGAATACTCGTCTCTTAAAATTTATTCATTTGAGGTTACTTTTGAGATCGTGTATACATTCATGAGTAAACTCTAAACCAGTGGGGTCATACAGCTCCTTGAGAATAGAATGTAATCAGGTTTAAGCAAAGGAAGTGTAAGGTAGCTCCAATATCGTCAATCAAGAGCCCTTCACCAGCATCAAGGCACCCACCTTGAAGGGATTTCTAGCCAGAGACAACAGGTAAGAAAGTATCAGTACATTTACTAAGGAAACGTTTCTCCAACCAAGTACTGGACAGAAGACCCTGGTGGGCGAAATGTTTCCTTAGTAAATGTCGTGTCTCTCTCACAGAGAGAACACACAAGGAGAGCTCAGAGTAGATAATTTTTTAAAAATAATAATTTCACCTTTCATTAATTTTTATGACTAGTTAAAAAAAACAGGTTCAATTACCCGTCATAAATGTGGATCAACGTGCAGGGAATCCGTCTGTTTTGCTGTCGCCATCTGGTGCTAATTTCAGCTCTTGTGGTTTATATTAGAACAGATAAGGATTAAGTTTATCTCTTTGAGCTTGCTTAGGGTGGGTGGTTTCGTGTGTGTGTGTGGGGGGGGGGGAAGATGCGTCGATGAGTAAATGGTTGAGTGAGTGGTTGAATGCTCAGTGAGGAAGGGTGGGAGGGGCAAATGGGCGTATTTGTGGGTGGATGGGTGGGCCGTGTATAAGGAGATTGAGGTTCATCTGAATCATTCACATGGGAAAATGCCCAGAACTTTTAAGTCCCTCGGAGCTGCATTTTTGCTGAGTGAGAAAACTTGTGTGGAAACTTTTCCTCACACGCTAACCACTTGATGACTTGATCAGTCAGACTGTTAGTGCTTGCAACTCGCAATCTGACGCAGGCGTAACAGCTTGGCTAATCAACAGCACATAATTGAACATGAAAGAAGGTTATTAAACAAAAGACATGGATCGTTAATGATCATTGAAATATATATTATAGGCAAAACCAAGTTAATCTATAATAATTTAGGTTAAGTTAGTTTAGTGTTGAGAAAATAGCTCTCTTAAAAAAGAAGTTACCGGCCATTGACAACAATATAACATAATTTGCCCATATTTACTTCAGATCAAAAACAAAACAACAACAAGAAAATTGTAGTTTTAGGTCTGGCAGCGGGGAACATATAGTGTGTTAGAGCGTGGGTATCCTCACGCTCACTGTTGACCGTGAAGTAAATGACAGACACAGAACTCGTCTTTATTAACAACATCGAATCTGAGTGACTTTAATTCCTAAAGACTCTGTTGTATTTAATATTGGTAGCTCTGCTTTTAGCCCATCGACTACTCATGTTATATTACCTGATCCCCTTCAGTCAAGAATACTTTAATCCCTAAAAGAAGGATTAAGTTAATCTCTAGCATATATACGCTGAGAAATACACCTCACGTCAAGTAATCGTATACACAGCTAAACATCTCTCAGTGTACAGATTCTTAAACGGTATTCCAGTCAAAAACGTTTAAGTACCTTAAAAATATATAATTATCTACCATCTCATATTTCAAAATTAGTTGCATAATTATCTGCCATCTCATATTTTCTAAATATTAGTTGTGAGAGTAATCTACTCACTGAAGGGACGGATCTAATGCTGTGTTTCGTGAAAAGTTTGAATATTTACTAAAACATCATTTCTAGAGTCAATATATTCCTCAGGTTTTACTGAAGTCGTAAAAACGTATCACTAAAGTGAACGATAATTTGTGAAAAATGTTTTTTCCCTGAGGATGGAGTACATGCATATATTACTATGGCCTTGTCATTATTAGTCAGGTGGTAAATGTCTTTTACGATAAAAAATATTTACGCGAGTTACCCCGAGCCCTGTTTAAATGAATTTACATATTTACACTTTGACCTGATGTTTATTGAATATGTTCTTTCTTATATTTAGTTTATAAATTACTTGTCTGGAGAACCCAAAGAAATTATAATTGCATGTAGAATAGGTTGGAAGAAAATATTTGGATATATGCCTGCAAGTGTTGGGCGGGTGGGCTGGGGAGGTGGGTTGGTCGGGTGGGCTGCGGGGTCGGGTGCGCTGGGCGGGTGGGCTTGGGGGGTCGGGTGCGCTGGGCGGGTGGGCTGGGCGGGTGAGCAGATAAGTGGGTGGTGGGATAGGGGTCGAAGGGGAAGGGTGACTAAATATCAGCTTATGTCTACCTCATCTCTCTGACTTTTCTCATCCACACACACACATACACACACACACACACACACACACACACACACACACACACACACACACACACAAGGTTAGTTCCACAACTCAGGGGTCTGTCCTATGAAGAGAGGTTGAGGGAAATAGGACTAACAACACTGGAGGAAAGAAGTGTCAGGGGAGACATGATAACGACATACAAAATACTGCGGTGAATCGACAAGGTAGACAGTGACAGGATGTTCCAGAGAGGGAACACAGAAACAAGGGGACACAACTGGAAGCTGAAGACTCAGATGAGTCAAAGGGATGTTAGGAAGCATTTCTTCAGCCACAGAGTAGTCAGGAAGTGGAATAGTCTAGAGAAAGATATAGTGGAGGCAGGAACCATACATAGTTTTAAGACGAGGTATGATAAAGCTCATGGAGCAGGGAGAGCAGAGACCCAGTAGCGGACAGCGAAGAGGAGGGGCCAGGAGCTGAGCTGAAGCCTTTTTATCCACTTCTCCGAGGCTATGGGTCCCACAATTTGCACCAGAGGTGGACCCCATCCTCTCTCTCTCTCTCTCTCTCTCTATATATATATATATATATATATATATATATATATATATATATCAACGACAGGTCACAATATCAGGGATCCTTAATAATTTACCAGAGCACTTCGTGAAAAAATAATTTTCAAATTTCAGGAAGAAAAATGAATGACGTTTTAGTGAGTGTAAAAAGAGTCGGTCAGGGGAGAGAGAAAGTGTTCTTGATTCACTTTTGCTGTTTCAGTCAGTCCGGAAATTTCCCCAAGCATCAGAATACCTATTTTTTCCCCCTCTTCATTAATGCACTCATTGTTGCGCGTGCAAAATCGGAGTCTGCAATTGACAGTGCTCTTTGAGAGTTCCCCATGAAAGAGAACCGTACTTTTTCTCGATTTTTTTATCCCTGCTGGCGACATCTGTACGGGAAAGTTTTTTTTGTACAGTTGAGAAGTATAAACATGCGTGAGTTAGGGGGTAAAACAAACACACACACACTCACTCTTACACAAACAGAAAAAAAAACAGAGGTGTTTTGGGAAAGCCATAGAGGAAAGGTTAGTAAACTGCGGGGACTATTGACATTGAATTTGAAAATATTTGATATTTCCTATTTCAGTGTCACACCCAGTTGATAGGGGCGTAGAGGGAAAAGTGGTGGAGGAGGAGAGAGTAGGAGGAAAGCAAGCAAAAGGGAGAGTAGGAAGGGTTGTGGAGGAGGGAGGAATAGGAGGCAGACAAGAGAGATTCGGAGGGAGTGGAAGGAGGTAGAAACGAAGGGCAATAGAAGAAATATTCAGAAGGGAGGAGAAGGAATGCTGGCGTGAGAGGTAGGAGACTAGGAAAATAGGGAGAGAAGAGGGAGACCATAAAGGATAATCATATTACAAGAGAAATATACGCTAGTGTTAGTGTTAAGGTAAACTCATTAATCAGAAGAAAATGAACCCTTATAAGAAATGGAAGCAGCAAACTGAAGAATTTTCACATATTACTTTTTATAAACAACAAAAACAAGTGAAATCGAATGACAGAACTAGGGAGGACTCGAACCCATGGCAGGCGAGTCCTGCAACTCACAGGTCAGATTGCAGTCTTATGTCAGAGTACTAACAAGACAAGTCGTACAAAGACCTTTAGAGCAGAGTAAACCTCTATTAAGACTACGTTTATCTCAAGGACAGCTTTATAAAGGAGAGCCTAATAGAGCTTTCTTTGGGATAATAGTTCTCTTAATAAGACTTTTTTCTGCTCCGTCTTTTTCTTACCAAAATTAGTAGCAGTGCTTTACAGTCCTCCACCAAACAATATAAAGAACACAAGCACTACAGTCAAACAATACAAAGAACAGCCACTACAATCAGACAATACAAAGAACAGCCAATACACTCAAACAATACAAAGAACACAGGCGCACCTAGAGTTACTCTCTTGCTTTTCCATCAACCAGATAGTCTTTTAATCCCTTTATTCCTACAATATTGGCACAACGTTTCGCTCTGTTACATCTTAAATAATCTCCTCCAGAACGAAACGTTTTAGTAAAAAAAAAAAAACTCGTTCCTGCAACACTTGTTGCAGGATCGAGGGTTAGAATCGACCTCTCCAAGGTACTGAAAATTCCAAACACTTTCTGTGTCTATTATGTTTTTGTGTTACCCATTTATGTAGATACACTGCACTCCAGATTATTTGTACAGTAAGTAAGCCTCCAGCACGTTCCAGTGGTCAGTAGGCTTAATTAGTAGGCCCATTCATTGGGCTCAGTCACTAGGCATAGTCAGTAGGTGCAATCAGTAGGCATAGATATTAAGATATATCAGTTGAATCAGTCTGTTGGCCCAAACAAAGAGCTCAGCCAGTAGACTCATTCAGTGGGATCAGACAAGAGATATTTTAAGCACATAACAGTTAGTTTTTCCACTGCTCTTCAGTGAAGATGCGGTCAGTGGTGGTCACCTGTGTATGAATTAGTTCTCATGACCCGCCACTGTTTATTCACCCGACAGAAGTCGAATTTTGATGAAGGCTTGAGATTCTCTGCCTTGTTAAGAAACGTTCGCATTCTTGTGTGTGTTCACATTACACACACACACACACCACACACACACACACACACACACACACACTCTCACACACACACACATATATATATATATATATATATATATATATATATATATATATATATATATATATATATATATATATATATATATATATATATATATTGCTTTTGTCGTGTTTCAGTAAGATTTTGCACTGTTTTTGTAAATGTTGTAATATTATTTTCATTGCTGATATATTCAAGTAAGTTTTGAGATATTTAATCATTTTTTGCTATTTTTTATGTTTTTTTTATATATACAGTTCTGTCATATTAAGTATAATATTTGTATGTAACTGTGTCACATTCCTAATAGCCATTTAATATAGTAGTGTGATATTATTTACGACTATTTTAATCCATATAACATATTCTTTGAAAAATTTTGATGTATGTTGCTACATGACATGGAAAATTACTACTTTGGTTTTACGTAGCCTTACTGTATTTCACACGTTTTATCAACAATTTTTTGTTTGTTTTATTTTTTAGATTAGGTTTCGGTCGGGATTTGAGCTTTATTATTTGATAAAGTTCTTTCCTGAGAGAAACGTTGTTTGAAAAAGATATTTTATACTTTGAGTATTTTTATACCTCCTTGTCGACTTGTCCGAAGTCTACAGTTTCAAAAACTCATTTTTTTATTTGTGGGTAAAGTTATTGTAGTCGTCAACAAGTGAAAATGCTTGTAGTACCTCAGTGCTAAATGAATGTTTAGATTATATTATTTTAATAGTGTAATTATTATTATTATTATTTATTATTTTTATTACTATTATTATTATTATTTTCAGTAAGCTCTCTACCTGTGAGATTCATATAGAACCTTGGTAATCAGAAGCAATTAGAATTGATCCAGGGATGGGGAGGGTACATCTAATGCCTTGGATAAAAAGCCCTTTACCAGCATGAAGGAAATCCTCTCCCGCTCTCTTTCTCTCTCTCTCTCCCTCTTTCTCTCTCTCTCTCTCTCTCTCTCTCTCTCTCTCTCTCTCTCTCTCTCTCTCTCTCTCTCTCTCTCTCTCTCTCTCTCTCTCTCTCTCTCTCTCCCTCCTTTGAAGGTCAGTGATTCCCGGAGCGTGTGAGCGAGCTCTGGGTAGATTCTTCTCACATGGATCTTACCAAACCACATACGCGTGGTTAGACTCGTGAAGTGAGCTAGCTGGCTCCCTCGAAGGAATGATCTGAGAGCTGGCTCCCTCGAAGGAATGATCTGAGAGCTGGCTCCCTCGAAGGAATGATCTGAGAGTTGGCTCCCTCGAAGTAATGATCTCAGAGCTGACACGTAGAAATCATCTGAGAGGTAGTTGCAGTAATGGAATGTAGTCACCTATTTGTGGTTGCAGGAGTCGATTCAAAGTTCCTGGTCCGGCCTCTTCGCTGGTCGCTACTGGGTCCACTCTCTCTCTGCTCCATAAGCTTTATCGTACCTCTTCTTAAAGCTGTGTATAGACCCTGTCTCCACTACATTACTCTCCAGATTGCTCCACTTCCTGACACTCTATGACTGTCTTCCATACCCAAGGTAGTTACCCTGTTTCCATAGATGTGATGAAGACTGTTAGTGACACACAAAATACCCCTGCTCCCTCGCTCAGGACCCATTGAGAGATGTCCGGCCCCACCACCTTTGAGATATCTAGTTCACTTAGCAGCCTCTTCACCTTCTCGGTTGTGTGTAGTGTGTCCAGCACTTGTTGGTGTACCCTGAAATCCCGGTTAGTAAGAGTCCTTTCTGTCTCCACTGAAAAGACTTCCTTAAATTTCGTGTTGAGCTCTTCATATGTGTATGTGTGTGTGTGTGTGTGTGTGTGTGTGTGTGTGTGTGTGTGTGTGTGTGTGTGTGTGTCTCAGTGTATGAACACCAAGAGGTGTGTATCTCGTAGTGCTTGTATACCGAGTGGTGTACGTATGTATACCTTAATGTTTAGTCTCAGATGAATGTATTATTATTATTATTATTATTATTATTATTATTATTATTATTATTATTATTATTATTATAATAATAATAATGGAAAAGCTAAATCCGTAAGATCATAGAAGCTTCAATTCCATGGAACAAGAGCTCTTCACCAGCAAACTCATTACCTTCACAAACATGCGCAGGTGAAGCAGTTTCGTTTCGTTGCAGCGTCACAAGTCAGCGCCGCCGCTAATGCGACCGTAATTAACGTCAGCTTCGGGTGTTTTGAGCTCTGCCCGGCCGTCATGATACGGTATTCACGGCAGCGTTCGGACCTCTTGATTTGCATGCCTTGCTAATTAGCCGGAGGAAAAGGGAAGGCTAGTGAGAAGGTAGAAAAGGTAGCGCCTGCATTAAGCTGGATGTATAAAGTCTCATGCTGGAGGGCGTATAAATGAAGCAGATTCTCTCAAGGCGTATAAATGAAGCAGATTCTCTCAAAGCGTATAAATGAAGCAAATTCTTTCAAGATGGCGTATAAAGGAAGCAAATTCTTTCAAGAGGGCGTATAAATGAAGCAAATTCCCTCATGAAGGCGTATGAAATAAGCAAATTCTCTCAAAAAGGCGTATGAATGAAGTAAGTTCTGCCTAAAAGATGTATGCATGAGGTAGATACTCTCAGGAAGGCGTATGAATGAGGGCGTATGAATGAGGGTGTATGAATGAGGATGTATGAATGAGGATGTATGAATGAGGGTGTATAAATGAGGGCGTATGAATGAGGATGTATGAATGAGGATGTATGAATGAGAGTGTATGAATGAGGAAATTCTCTCAGGAAAAAGTATATGCAGTTAAAGGTAATGAGCCACTTCTCTTAACCCTTGAAAAAATGGCTGCCGTGACACTGGTGCAATGCTCTTCATTCAAGGAACTGGAGCTACATTTCCCTTCAGTAAACCCCAATTTATCTTTCATTTCCCAAGTGCTGTGTGACCCCCTACTGGTTTATCATTCCCAGCATCAATTTTGGAAAATTCATCTGAAAACTCAGCAGTCTGAAAAGTTTTAGCAGGTTAGAAAAAGTTCGGTTTGTTTAGGATAGGATAGTTAAGGTAGGATAGATTACGCTTCGTTAGGTTCTGTTAGGTTCTGTTAGGTTCTGTTAGGTTCTGTTAGGTTCTGTTAGGTTCTGTTAGGTTCTGTTAGGTTCTGTTAGGTTCTGTTAGGTTCTGTTAGGTTCTGTTAGGTTCTGTTAGATAAGGATTGGTTACATTAACTGGTATATTTCACACAAAATAAGCAAATTGGAAAAAAACAGCTGGGATACGTCTGGCAGTGTTGTGTCTGGGAAAACCCGCGCTACGTCGAAATGCGCACGCAAATCACGCTTGGCGTCAGAATCGACCGTGTCGGGAGAGCACAAGATCACGCTCAGAACGATCAAATGTGAAAACGATTTCACAAATTTAAAAACACATTAGCAAAACGTTGTTTCGCTAATGAGTCATATTACACAGGGACTGACCACCTCGTACCAAGACTGAGAGACTTACGGTGTTATATTCGTCTGGATTCAACTGAAGAAGCCTGTTGTGCTGGTTAAACTTTTCGATAAAAATATCCAAGTGTTGCACATGTGTCTTACTCATCGGAGGGCGAAACGCTGGTGGTCACGTTTATATGACCTTCATGTGTTTACGTTTATAAGAAGGGCAGTCGTATAAGGTTCACAGATGAATTATTGAAGACGTTTGGCATTTCATTAAATTGGTTCGTGTTCCTCAAAGAGCCCGTTTATCTTACATTATTTTGTGTGCATGTGCATGCACTCTTGTGCACACGTGCGTTTTCGTGCGTGCGTGCAGCGCATGTAAGACAAAGCTACAGGATACGCTGTGCTCACCAGCCATGGTACAGGAATTGTCTGCACTTACCTGTCTCTGTTGTGGAGACGTTCGTGGCTGTTTTCTTATGACTGTCCTTATGAACGTAATCACAGTAAGGTCGTATAAACGTGACCACCAGCGTTTCGCCCTCCGATGAATAAGACATGTGCAACACTTGGATATTTTTATCGAAACGTTTACCCTGCACAACAGGCTTCTTCAGTTGAATCCAGACGAATATAACACTGTAAGTCTCTCAGCCTTGGTGCGAGGTGGTCAGTCCATGTGTAATATGATTCCTCGATCTCCATCAAAGAGACTTGGTAAAAAATATGAGCAGATATTGAGACAGTTCCACTACCAGATTTGTGGAGTTCGTGACGAAACATCCAGAACACTAGAACTCAAATACGCCTCCTGTTTTCACGACCAAAATCATGTTGTATTAACGGTGGTATAATTACCCACAATATAAGCCATAACGGCTTGACAAAGCTCTTGGAGAGCGAAACGTTGCCACAATAAAATGTCACATTAGTTCCACTTGTGTCCTTTTATCTGACCAAAATCCTGCCTGCGTACAACATGGAACAGCACGGGGACACATGTAATTAACGAAAATGATTCACGCAAGCGCAAGTGCCTAGAAGCAGCCATGACAGAAATCACCAATATCATACTGCTGAAGTCAGGCAGTTAAAGTGTATTCAAAACTCTAACAGTGACACCGCTATTTGATGATATGAAATGGGGCCTACTGGCACAGGGGGCATTCCTCACACAGGCAAATGCTGCCAACTACACATCTAGGATGTTACTCCACTTTTAGAATACGCTCACTTAACCTCTTGTGGTATATATACTGCTGTTTCCAGCTGTTTTAAGAGAGAGAAAAACACTCGTGATGAAACTTTACCTTACTGAATAACTTTATACATGCTTTACATATGCTTTACCTACAGTAAACAACAACAAAATAAAAATCACAGAAGCAGCCTACTTTTCCTCTCCTTCCCTGCATTCTTTCGCTCTCCCTTTCTGCCTTCTTCCCTCCCTTAATCCTTTTAATGAACACGCTAATTAATTTTCCTACTAATCAGCAAATGGCCATTTTTCTCAATTTTCATGACTATGTCATTTAACTCTGATGGCCAATTACCGTCGGCACGGTTCGTTAAGTATTCATAAAGTGATGACCAGTGACTCATTACACAATTCTTGGCCAATCAGTTGCTCGTTAATTGTCCCAAATTGATTGTTATTGGTCAGATTTTCTTCGCTGCATTACAGACATGGGGATTATACAAATGAGGAGGAAGACGTGGACGACGAGGAGGAAGAGACTTAGGAAGACGAGGAGGAAGAGAAACTGGAGGAGGAAGGTGATTGGTGAAAGGAGAGTAGAAGGAAGAGGAAGATTATTTTTTTTTATCGCTATCACTTTTGTCGTTTTATAAAGTGTATTATTAAATGAGATAAAGAATAACAAAGAGAGAGAGAGAGAGAGAGAGAGAGAGAGAGAGAGAGAGAGAGAGAGAGAGAGAGAGAGAGAGAGAGAGAGAGAGAGAGAGAGAGAGAGAGAGAGAGAGAGAGAGAGAGAGAGAGAGAGAGAGCAGACAAACATAAAGTCAGTCACTCGCCATTGAATGCCTTGTTCCCTGCCGCATGGGTTCAGAACCAAACAAAAAAAGAAAAACAAATCAGTTCCAAATACGCAGAGTCAACCCCATTGACAAGGATCGTAACTTCATACGATCCGACCTGAAGAATGTCCCTTGAAGATACGTTACCTTCGTCTTATTGCGGAAAAAAACATTTAACCAGTATTTTCGGAAGAGCAGAGGAAGTCTCTTTGTTTCGATTTTCGTCATTCGCGTCGCCTCCTGGTGGTCGGTTCAGTTGTTAGGTCTAAACAATTTTGGACTACCGGAGAAGGAGCGGTCATTGTCGCCGTACGTTACTCGTACGCTTTTGATCCTTTTCCTGATCAAAAACGGTGGTGTCTTCTTTAAATCGTATACCAATGGAGACTTTCAAAGCCATATACCACTAGTCACAAATAAACTCTCATAAATAACCTATATGCGAGTTATTTGTATGGAATCATATATGTTAGAGTGATATACCACTGGAGTCACTACTCAAAGCCATATAATCATAGAGTCGTAGCAGTAAGTGTGAGCAACAGTGTAAATAAAATATTAGACAACTATTAAAACGCAATTAACGGTAATCACAAGCGTTTAATATG
Organism: Cherax destructor; assembly: GCA_009830355.1. NCBI lineage: Eukaryota > Metazoa > Arthropoda > Malacostraca > Decapoda > Parastacidae > Cherax > Cherax destructor. Next base: position 118,769 of record WNWK01004398.1, on the reverse strand, counting down.
TTTTCATAGCTCATAGATGAAAAGGGGCACAAGAGCTATACCTCTTCCCCATGCTGTATAGCTATGAGATGCTTGCTGTGAAAAGCACAGTAGCTGGGTCACAGTGGGACCTCTGCAAGCTTATGGTTGGATAATATCTTATTATGGTTGGATAATATCTTATTATGGTTGGATAATATAGATGGTAGAGCATTGTCTTATTATTTAAATTAACATTTCGAATCATTAAAAAAATTATTTAGGATTTTATATAACTCCAGTCGTCTCCCACCGTGGTAGGATGACCCGAAAAAGAAGAAACACTTTCACCATCTTTCACTATCGCTGTCTTGCTAGATGCGCGCCGATTCTACAGTTCAGATACCTCTCCAAACTGCAAATATCCCCATCCCTCCGTCAGAAATGTAGGCACCGTACTTTATACCTCCAGGACTCAAGTCCGGCTAACCAGTTTTCCTGAATTCCCCTTCCCCTCACAAATGTTACCTTGCTCGCACTCCAACAGCTCGTCAAATCCAGGACGTATAAAAAGGAACAATACAGTGACTGGAACAATACACAAATAACCCACACTTAGGAAAGTGTAACGTCCTAAGTTTCATTCTATGTATACCTGGAGTATACCTGGAGTATACCTGGAGAAGGTTTCGGGAATCAACGTCCCCGCGGCCCGGTCCGTGACCAGGGTGTGGGTTATCTGTGTACACCTAACTAACTGTTGCTTCATGCAACCAGCAACTCTTCCCCCACAGTCAACCATCAACTATTCTCCTTCAATCACCAACTATTCCCTCAACCATCAACTATTCCCTATCCCCCCAGTCAACCAACCAACCAACCACTCACTCACAAACCATCAGCCCTTTCTCCATTCTCGACCATCGTCTATTCTCCCCTTATTCAACCATTACCTATTCCACAACTCAATTTTCAACCCATTTTTCCCCCTCAACCATAACTCTCCCACTCAACCATCAACAATTATCCTATTCATCAACTACTGTCAACCATCAATCTATCCGGAATTCCATGCCCCAACTACTCCTCTATCTATCAATCTATCCGCCCAGTCAAAATTATCCCTAATTATCTGGAAATAAAAACTCAGTCATTGCCTAAAGCAAAATCAAGTGAAAGAGAGAGAGAGAGAGAGAGAGAGAGAGAGAGAGAGAGAGAGAGAGAGAGAGAGAGAGAGAGAGAGAGAGAGAGAGAGAGAGAGAGAGAGAGAGAGAGAGAGAGAGAGAGAGATAGTGAGTGTATGAGATAATGTGTGTGTGTGTGTATGCTCTCTGGCCGTGCGGGGCTATGCGGATCCTGCGCTGTTCTGCTGAGCGATGCTGTGAAATATCTGTGCACTGCGGTGATATGGGGTTACCTGTTGCTCAGTGGTACGCGGCTGTGCGCCGCTCACTGACCCATAGTTCTCCTCAGCGCGGTGGTGGTGACAAACGGTTCTGCGCCGCGAAGTGCAGCTCTGTGCTGTTCAGCGCTTACGGTACGGTGCACTCAACCCCCGCAGCGGGACATGCGCTTCCCGCAGTGCGCCCGGCACTCCGCGTCGCTCACGACCAACGTCTGCACTAGTTTTTAGCGTTTCCAAAGCCATTAAAAGCAAGACTGATTTACCAAAGTGTCGCAAGTCGCTCGTAGATACAAAAGCGCGATAGCGCATTTACTGACCCCAACGTCACAGTTAGGAAATAAATAACCCCGAGACCGTTCTTAAAGCCGGATTTTAATGTCTAATAATCCGTGAACGCATCGGAGCCAGCCATTTATGGACCAACATGAGTACTTTGGTCTTCCTAGACCCAATTTTCTTCTGTTTTACCTTTCATCTATTTTCTCCTGTTTCTTTAAACAGGGTGAATGAACTGAGTAGTGTGAGGGGGCTTTTGATGCAAGGAATTGGAGTTACCTTCCCCTTTCATAGATCAGTGATGATTTACTCCCATTCTACTGGCTCTATATGGCCCCTACGACTTTAGCGCTTTTCCATGATAATTATAAAAATAATAAGAACAATGAAAACAATAACAACAACAACAACAACAACAACAATAATAATAATAATAATAATAAAAAGTATTTTTACTGTTATTACTGCAACAACTATTATTATTATTATTACTACTACTAATAGTAATAATAATAATAATAATAATAATAATAATAATAATAATAATAATAATAATAATAATAATAATCTTTAATATTTAATACTTCTACTACTATGACTGTTATAACTACCTTTTAATATTTAACTACTTGCTACTACTACTGTTACTACTACTTCAACTATTACTATTATTACTACTACTACTATTACTAAAACTTAAATTACTACTACTACTATACTGCTGTTACTACTACTTCAACTATTACTATTATTACTACTACTACTATTACTAAAACTTAAATTACTACTAATACTACTGCTGTTACTATTACTTCAACTATTACTATTATTACTACTACTACTATTACTAAAACTTAAATTACTACTAATATTACTGCTGTTACTACTACTTCAACTATTACTATTATTACTACTACTACTATTACTAAAACTTAAATTACTACTACTACTTATAATAATAATAATTATATAAGGAGCCAAGCCTTATAATTTCATTATTCTTTTTGTAAACAGTACAGAAATTTGTGACAGTTTTCCAGAGTCTTACTCTGAAACTCCCACCTGAAGCCAGACTTTATTGTTAACTGCCAGGTCAAGCAGACTGTTGTTGCTAGCGGCCAGCAGCACCACATAACCACCAAAGCCTGGATGACCTCAGAATTTAGTGATCTAGCTTTCTCTTGAAAACCTCTTGTTTTGGGTCCGGCAAATTTCATGACACAAATAAGGTGAGTCGGAAAAATTTACGAAGAAGGACTTTATCGTACTTGACAAATTACTTTCGTTTTTAACAATATTTTATTACATGTAAAGTACATTTTGTGACTTGATAAAGCGATGGGCGAAACGTTGTCAATAAAGGATCACATTATACTGCTTATGTGTTTATATCTTCAAGTACATTTTGTACATTTTGGGCCTAAGACATTGGTCACTCCTCATTACAAGTAATATGTCTTAGTGTTTGCATTTTTTCTGACTTGTTGACGGTATAATATATCTTTTAGCTACAGTTTAATGGAGTCAGAGGAGGAGTGGGAAGGGGAGTGGACTGAGAGGAGTGGGAAGGGGGGTGGACTGAGAGGAGTGGGAAGGGGGGTGGACTGAGAGGAGTGGGAAGGGTAGTGGGCTGAGAGGAGGAATGAGAAGGGTAGTGGGCTGAGAGAAGGAGTGGGAAGGGGAGTTAACTGAGAGAAGGGGTGGGAAGGGTAGTGGGCTGAGAGGAGGAGTGGGAAGGGTAGTGGGCTTAGAGGAGGAGTGGGAAGGGGAGTTAACTGAGAGAAGGGGTGGGAAGGGTAGTGGGCTGAGAGGAGGAGTGGGAAGGGTAGTGGGCTGAGAGGAGGAGTGGGAAGGGGAGTGGACTGAGAGAAGGGGTGGGAAGGGTAGTGGGCTGAGAGGAGGAGTGGGAAGGGTAGTGGGCTTAGAGGAGGAGTGAGAAGGGTAGTTGGCTGAGAGAGGAGTGGGAAAGGGGGCTAAGAGGATGAGTGGGCGGGAAAGAAGTTGAGAAGAGCTGAAGGGGCAGAAGTTCAGAAGAAGAGTTGAAGTGGGAGACAGGATGAATTTGCTTGGAAGGGACTAAGAGGAGGGAAGAGGGGTAGAGAGGAAGTGAATGAGAGGTGGAAGATGAGGAAAAAGAATTGAGAGGAGGATCTTGAGAGGAAGGAGGTTGATCCTCCCACTCAAGCGGAGGTCGTGTATCTGGCCCTTGAAGTGAAGAGCTGTAAGGTGTTGCTTAACCTGCTCCTCGACGTGTGTTAGCTCGTCTCTCCTTCATCTCGGTGCTTTGTGAGGCAGAGAGGAAGGGAAGCAGCACTGGTGGAAGGGAGGCTAGGTGGGAATGAAGGGTAGAAGGTGGGAGAGAGGGTGGGAAGAAGAGAGTGAGGATGAGTGGGAGGGATAAAGGGTGGGTGGGAGATAGGAAACAATGGAGAGAGAGAGATAGAGAGACAGAGATGAGGCAGGGTAAGTTGCCTGTGTGTGTGTGTGTGTACTCACCTATATGTTGTTGCAGGGGTCGATTCATAGTTCCTGGCCCCGCCTCTTCACTGGTTGATACTCATTAATTCTCTCCCTGCTCCATGAGCTTTATCATACCTCTTCTTAAAGCAATGAATGGAACTTGCTTCAACTACCTCACTCTCCAGATTATTCCACTTCCATACAACTCTAAGGCTAAAGAAATACTTCCTAACATCCCTATGACTCATCTGGGTTTTCAGCTTCCAATTGTGGCCCCTTGTTCCTGTATCCCATCTCTGAAGCATGTGTGTGTGTTTATGTGCACCCGTGCGTGTGTACGTGTAACACAACAGTCAGATGCATACACATGAACGTTTTAATTCGTACGCACCACTGCTAAGCTCACCTCATGCCTTATGGATTATCTAACTTCTCTCTCTCTCTCTCTCTCTCTCTCTCTCTCTCTCTCTCTCTCTCTCTCTCTCTCTCTCTCTCTCTCTCTCTCTCTCTCTCTCTCTCTCTCTCTCTCTCTCTCTCTCTCCCCGTGTTTTTATGGATCACGTGAAGCGAGAGTGAATGTCAAGAATTTCCTAATTGGTACATAAACCCGGCTTGTCGCTTATCCGAACTCCACGGCCTGTCGCTCATCCGGTCTCCAGTCTGCTTGTCGCTCATCCGAACATCCAGCCCTGTCTCTCATGTGAACTTCACCCCTGTCTCTCATCTGAACTCCAGCCCTGTCTCTCATCCGAACTCCAGCCCTGTCTCTCATCCGAACTCCAGCCCTGTCTCTCATCCGAACTCCAGCCCTGTCTCTCATCCGAACTCCAGCCCTGTCTCTCATCCGAACTCTTATATAAGCCTTTTAATATAAAAAAGTCGAAAAAAGTTGTTTTTCGTAGTAAATACATTTATTTAAGGTTTGAATAACGGCAGGAATAGTTTTTAATGCTTAAATTAATATATCAGGATCCCTTCAAGAGACTATCTTGATGTTGGTGAAGGGCTCTTGATGCAAAGGAGTTAGAACTACCTGCCTTTTTTGGATCAAATCTAATTGACTAATTACTTCCCATAGATCTCCTTTTAACCCTTATGCACAACTTCTTCCTCTTTTACCTGTCGGCTTCTTTGTTAAACCACCTTCCTCCTCCTCTTTCTGCTCCTCTTCCTCTTCTTCCTCCTCCTCCTCATCCTCCTCCTAAACCTCTTCCTCCCCATCCTCTTGATACCTCTTGAGCAACTCTCTCCTCTCCCCTCAATCTACTTTAAACCCCCTTCTTCCTCTTCCTTTCGTCTTCCATCCCATTTGATCTCCCCTCCATCTCTTCCTCCGCTTCCCTTTCTATTCCCTTTGAATCTTTCTCCAGCTCTTGCCTTCCCACCCTGACAGAGCATTAATGAGGGTTGGGTTGGTCACCTGTACAACAAGCCCAGGTAATTGCCCATATCACGAGGGACGGGTCTGGGGTACTCCTGGCAGCTCAGTACCAGAGATGTGTTTAGGGTAGAAGAACATTGGTACTTCTTGTTCAATGTTAATGTTAACAAGGAGAGATATAATGTGGGTAGACTATAAATTAATGGGATAGATTTAACTACAAGTTAACCTGTGTGTCAGTCTTTGCAACTCTTGTACTTGCAGAGTTGAGTTTGTGGAGATAGGGGGTCGAGTCTCAGCACCTGTTGCTATCTCGTTAGCAACATTTGGTCTGCAACGTTATCATACCTTCTCTTGAAACTTTGTATGTAGTTAGCATCCACCCCCATCCTCCTATCTCTATAACTACAAATGATCGGCAACGTTATCATACCTACTCTTGAAACTTTGTAGTTCATTACATCCTCATCTATCTTGTGAGAGGAGAGTGAAGAAGAAACGCCTACCGTCTCTGTGCATCATTTGTATTTTTAGCTACGGTAAATGCCCCCTCGCCCTTGTCACTTGCTCCTTATCTGACCTGTGAAATGCTTTGCGTATTTTGTATGTCATAATCATGTCTCCCCTGGGCCTTATATCTTACAAGGTCATCCGGTTCAGCTTCGTGTGTGTGTTAGTTAGTTACCATTTTGTCCTAGGCACATGTCGATTAGACACTAGGCCTGTTGTATGCATGTGTGTGTGTAACGAAACACTTCGAAATGTTTCGGCCCCGCCGGGAATTGAACCCGGGCCCTCCGTGCGTGAAGCAAGAGTGCTAGCCACCATGCCATCGGGGTATGTGTGTGTGTGTGTGTGTGTGTGTGTGCGTGTATGTATGTGTGTGTGTGTGCGTGTGTGTGTACTCACCTAATTGTACTCACCTAATTGTGGTTGCAGGGGTCGAGACTCAGCTCCTGGCCCCGCCTCTTCGCTGTTCGCTACTGGGTCTCTGCTCTCCCTGCTCCATGAGCTTTATCATACCTTGTGTGTGTGTGTGTGTGTGTGTGTGTGTGTGTGTGTGTGTGTGTGTGTGTGTGTGTTATATATATATATATATATATATTATTATATATATATATATATATATATATATATATATATATATATATATATATATATATGCTCCTGTGTTCCTGTGCTCCTGTGATCTTGTGCTCCTCTGTTCTTGTGTTCCTGTGCTTCTCTGTTCTTGTGTTCCTCTGCTTCTCTGTTCCTGTGCTCCTGGGTTCCTGTGCTCCTGTGTTACTGTGTTCCTGTGCTACTGTGTTCCTGTGTTTATGTGTTCCTGTGCTCCTGTGTTCCTGTGCTCCTGTGTTCCTGTGCTCCTGTGTTATTGTGTTCCTGTACTCCTGTGCTCCTGTGTTCCTGTGCTCCTGGGTTCCTGTGCTCCTGTGTTACTGTGCTTCTGTGCTCCTGTGCTACTGTGCTTCTGTGCTCCTGTGCTACTGTGATCCTCTGCTCCTGTGCGCCTGTGTTCCTGCGCTCCTGTGTTCCTATGTTCCTGTGCTCCTGTGTTCCTGTTCTGCTGTGCTTCTGTGGTCTCCTATACACACAAATGAATGCACGACTGAGATGGTCATTTCAGCAACACCAGTACTTGAATTTTCAAACGATTGTCTCTGTGAGAACTCTTCCTCTCTGGTGCTAAAGGAAAGCTAGGCAAGTTAGAGAGAGCGAGTTAGCTTTATTTAACCTTAATTGTACCTTTCTACAGTTTATATATCAGTCGGTGTAAAAATGTATCTTGCTTGTCAGCTCTAAACTGGTTTTAAGTAACTGAATAATCTTCAGTGTAAATTTGGAACAGCTAATTTTTTTTTGGCTATCTTGTGACAATAGGGAATAATTAATCTAATAATGGTAAATTAGTAACTCGTATGTGCTTGACAACTTTTTTTTATTAAAATGAACACTAAGGAAATGCACAAGTTTTTGAAGGAAGGGAAAAATAGTTTGTAAGATGGAAAATAAAAGCGATACAGTGATTCTGCTCAATTGTTTATTCAGTTAACGTCATCTTTGCTATTAGACTGAACAGTACCACCCAGTACCACCCAGTACCACCTTGTGGTGCTCTCTCTCTCTCTCTCTCTCTCTCTCTCTCTCTCTCTCTCTCTCTCTCTCTCTCTCTCTCTCTCTCTCTCTCTCTCTCTCTCTCTCTCTCTCTCTCTCTCTCTCTCTCTCTCCTGCTGTAACACAGTTGTTTTTCGACCATGACTAATCAGCGTGTCGATGAAGACATGAAGAATTTCCCAAAATATTTAGTCATCTGTCATTTCATTTAGCTGTTATCTTCATTTACTTAGCAAGACCTTCAACTCTCAGTGACTAAGATCCGGCAAAACTTTCTTCGTCAGCCATCAGTCTAACGCCAAGGAAGACTCGCGGATATGGATCTTATCAGAGCTGGTCAGGTCTGGGTGCTTCTCTCCACGTTTATATACTGCTTGATAAATTCTTCATTGCTTCCTTGTTTATTTACTCCCTCGTTATCCCTTTGCCTACTGCTTGCTTGTATATGTCCTACTTGATTAGCTACGATAACGTTTGTTTATAACGTGCCCAATTATAGTTTTCCTGATTGGCTCTGCTGTCTTTAGACTTCCTTTTTATATATGAGTTTCCAGCGATCACGTATCCTTTCTGATTACTACATATTTGTTGGGCTTGTTAGGCAGAACCTATACTTAAATATTGAAGTCCATATTGGAGTCAGAACCCAAGGTCTTTGCACATTACAGTCGTGAAAGAAAACTTTAAGAAGGTTCGAATTGGTCTCTGAGATTAGAGACCTAATATATAAGTAAATTCAGATCACTTTGCTGGTAAATAGACAGTTCATAGAAGATATCGACTCAAGAGTCAAGAAACTTGAAGGAAAGTTGATCTGAGAAGGTTAGGACCAAGAAGAATCCAGATCCATTAATTGGAATCAAATGGAAAAAATAACACAATAGAGTTAGGAAAGCATCACACCAAAAGTTCATTAGATAGACACACACACACACACACACAGGATCCATACATAGCTTTAAGAAGAGGTATGATAAAGCTCATGGAGCAGGAAGAGTGACCCAGTAGCGACCAGTGAAGAGGCGGGGCCAGGAGCTATGACTCGACCCCTGCAACAACTAGGTGAGTGCACACACACACACACACACACACACACACACACACACACATACACACACATATACACACACTATTTTTATATGCAGGTAAAATTACAAATTTATTATTCACCATCCACTGGGCACTGCCATTAATCATGGCGGTGCCGGTGTCATTAAATCAAGCGGTATTTACAGTGAAAAATGAGGTGTAATTTTGGTAAATAACATTTACATGGGTCGTTGTTTTCCTGATAAATACGTAATCATTTTCAGTTCTTCATCTTATATTTCTTCTTTGTTATTAAAGTTCAGATTTATATTATAAACTCTCATTCATTACATTAATGGCATTATTATTTTCGTTATTATGATTATTATTATTATTATTATTATTATTAGTAGTAGTAGTAGTAGTAGTAGTAGTAGTAGTAGTAGTAGTAGTAGTAGTAATTGTATTAGTAGTAGTAGTATTTTCAGCAGCACCAGCAGTAACAGTAGTAGTATAAGTAGTAGTTAGAGTAGTAATAGTAGTACTATTGTTTTTAACACATTTATTTCCCACCAATATAGGGCAACACAACGAAAAAAAAAACATTCCACATCACTTTCTGTGTTTCCGGAAGTGTATGGACATCAGAGTTCAAACGACCTTCCGTATCGCAACATTCCTTCTCTCCTTCAGAGTGCAAGCACTGTACTTCCAACCTCCAGCCAGACAATTTCATTGAATTCCTTTATAAACAATACCTTGATCGCATTCCAACAGCATGTCAAATCTCAAAATAAAGTTGTCTCCTCTCACACTTCTCCAACACTCTCAGAGATGCTTTCTGGATGCTGAAGTTCAGATAACTCAAAACATACTTATCTTCTCTCTTTTCAATCTTTCTTGGGACCCTCGATATCCCTCCTTCCATCCAGCCTGGATATATACACCTCCTACAACCTTGTTGCTCTCTTAATTATACCTGTCATACCTCCAGAGAGTCTTTTAATTTTTAAGCTTTCTATTCTCTGCATAATATTCACACCATACGATGATTTAAAAAATCACATCTTCACAGCATCATTTAAAGACAATGCTTCACACCAGTGCAAATGTCCTTGTATCACTGTACTCTGGTATATTTCTCTCTGTGCCTCCGTTGACGAACATTTCTATCCACACATACTTCAGGACTCCATATGCTTATTTTTTTTATTCCTTTTATTACTCATGTCTTTTTCACTGACCGATCTGTTGTCGCATCCGATCACAAATATATAAACAGAATCACTTCCTCTGTTCTTCTTAACTACGCTTGGACATCCAGTCTCTCATTGTCTTGCCCTCACCATCTTTCTTCTATTCAGCGTTCACTTCTTTTACATACCCTTGCAATGTCTTCAACTAACCTTTTCAACTTTTCTGTCGCATCACTCAAAAGTACTGAATAATCAAGGGGGTGGAACTGTGGCAAACTCTCCACACATAACTTTAAGAATTGTTATGATTGTACCCACGAGACTAGGAGGAGGCAGGAATAGCTTAGACTCGTCTCCTACAACCTGAAATAGGTGAGCATAAACAGAGGGGTACACACACACACACACACACACACACACACACACACACACACACACACACATCTAGCATTAAATAACCACGATACAATCTGAAGATAGTTCCTGAAATAAGTAGCCTCTGTGGTTAGGCAGACAGCCCAATGAGGCAGATAACCCCAGGATGAAGACACGTAATCCCAATTATAAAATGACCCTAGAAGTATAAAAGATAGCCTCTAAATAATATAGCTTGCCCCAGCGGTCAATTATAATATGTAGTAGTGTGCGAGTTGATATGGACGAAACGTCGTCTATAGTGAGTTAGGTGTGAAATGTTGCAGCCATGGTATTGTGACTTTTATTTTTGTTTATGTTCATATTTATTCATGCCTTGTAAATATGCCAATACATTAATATTATCAATGCAATTCTACCGCACTCTTTTCCATAAGGTATATCTCTACCTTCCGAAGAAGGTCTCTAGCTAGAACGAAAACATCCGAGTTATTTTTCATAATTTTGAACGTGGGTAATATGGTAGCGACTTTGGTTTCCAACGTAAGGACCATGGTTCGATTCTGGACCGGGTGGAGAAGATGGCATGTTTCCTTACACCCGTCGCCCCAGTTCACATTACAGTGGCATCCTGGGGAAGGGGTAGCATAGATTAGATAGAAATGGACTTTGAAATGAGCTGAACTTGGGTAACAGAACTTATCCCGTAAAAGAGAAGAGGTATGATAACTGATCCAAGCCCGTAAATAAGGTGTGGCTGGATAACAGTCCTAAATCTTTTAATGAGCTTAGGTAGGATAACAGCTCTTAGCTCGTAAATGAGCTTAGGTGAGATAATAACTTTTAGCCAATAAATGAGCTGAAGAAGAATAACAGCTCTTAATCTGGAAATGAGCTTTAATAGGATAAAAGCTCCTAACCCATAGGTGAGCTCTTGATCTAGGAGTATGGCTTTCATTCGTGTGTGCAGGAGAGGTAAAGCCTACCTCCGGAGACCCTCAACCGGAAAGCTATGATGCTTGTGAAAAAAAAATCTCTTGAATCAAATGCGTTGTTTGCAGTCTTAAGTTAGAGATATTGAATCTCTGGCATGATACACCAGGTACCCCTCAACTACGGTACACCAGGTACCTCTCAACTACAGTACGCCAGGTGTACCTTCAACCCACTCACGTTCCTGCGGTACTGCTTCCATGGCATTTGACCCCCTACTCTTGGTTCTCCTGGTGTATCCCTTCCCCATGACTTCACACGCCAATTAGCAGTCTTAATGGCATCGATCTGGTATTTATGGTTAGTGCAACGTACCATCTCCTCACTCATGGCGAGCGTGTCTAAGTGTCATGAGCTGGTTCCAGATGGCGCACTGCCAGAAATACTGAAGAAACGACATAATTTCCAGGACAAGGTTTCACCTGGAGAATGTTTCGCTCTGTGTGACATTTTATTTGCACAATAAAATGCCACATTAGTTGAACATTTGTCCTTTTTAGCTAATATTTTGTCGGTAATCCTACCATCATTACTAAGAGATGACTTTATGTAAAGCAACACACAACGATACGTTTGTACCAATAAAAGCTTATTTTTCGAATTTCTAGGAGAATGAACTTTTCTAGAAATGCTAGAAGACCCATACATATTACATACAAATATCTTGCTCAATTTTTTTCCCTTAAAATGCACGAAACTTTGATTAAAAATTATTGTATTAAAAACTGCAGGTCGTTCGTGGATGAGTTGAGGTAGGAGGTGAGGTTTCTCCAGCAACAGGACGCTAAACCCAAGTGTCAGGTGGGTAGGAGACCACCGTCCATCACGATGGGTGAGGCGACATCAGCATGGACGGGGTACCCAAGGGTTGGCATCCAGCGGTACACAGTTACGCGTCGGTAAGCGTCACTGTGGAGTCGTTTGCATCCGTAGCGGACCTCGACTGTATTACATTACCCACCCCGGCAGCATCTAAATGCTCCCTCATACAAATTACGTACTTGTTGCTCAGGGTTCCTAAATTGATTGTTATGCCCTTGGGGACTTATGCGTTCTCTAGGCGATTTTAAAGGCTAATTTTAATGGAAATGAGTGATTAGGAAGTAAATTCATTAAAATATTTAAAATACCCACGAGGGCATAGTGTAATGCTTCCCAGTGAAAATAATAATAATAATAATAATAATAATAATAATAATAATAATAATAATACCTGTCTGCAATACTCATTTCAGGTGTATGTTTCTCAGTGTATATATAATTAGAGTTTATTTCAATCTCTTTCAGTCTCGTCGTAAAATTTATCCTAGTGCGGGTTATTTGTGTGTTACTATTGTCTGGTGGTGAACAGGTAATAGGCAGCCTTCATGATCCTAGTGTAGTCGATAGGCTTTAAACCCCCATTAATCAACGTTTTCTTTAAAACACGCTCAAACCTGAATGAAGAAATAATGTGGCATAACAAGCTTTTATTAAGGCAAAGTTGCGCTCGGAGGAGAACTAGAAACATTGTCCCAAATAAGTCTTTCTTCTGCTGCATGTGTGAGTGTCTTCCCATTTGAGTGCAATGCGCCTTTCCAAACATTCAGAACGCCTCCTCTAAAAAAAATTCCCGAGCTCTTTTACGGCTAAAATTGTTACAGATCCACTTCACTAGGGACGCTCTGCCTATGACACTATTAATTAAATCCATGTTGCATCAAATTACATCTCAACAGTGAGGGCAGTGATGTATGGGCCCGTGAAATAGGCACGCGTAGTAAAGTGCTAAGCTGTAAATGTTGGAAAGGGTGTAAATTCCAGCCATATTCCCTGCAGAGAGCGCCTCTTTAATTCTCCGGGGATTAGAACTCTATTTCTCGGGCTAATAGTAAGGATCAATTGGTTGTGGAGCGAGATAAGGGAGTGTTAAGCGGCAGATGTAATATAGGAGGAAATTCACAGTGCTTTATAATAAGAAAAGGACTCTTATTCACCTACGATGAGTAAGACTCCAGTTTGCGACTTAACCAAGAGAGTGCGAAGCAACAGACGCAGGAACTGGTAGAAATTTCGCCAGTATTATATAATACACTTGGCGCCCTTATTGAACGATGTTGGTGTGTAAACAAATACGAGGGTAATTAAATGCAATACTTAGAACTGTTGTTTGTAATAAAGTAAAACACTTCTTTCTAATTTCTTGACTTGCTTAACCAGGAACCCACATCTGGTCAAGCACGTCAAGAAATTAGAGAAAGGGCAAAAATTTACAACAAGACTAGTCCCGCTGCTAAGGAGTATGTCCTAAGAGGAGAGGTTAAGGAAAATCGACCTGATGACATTGGAGGACAGGAGGGATAGAGGGGACATGATAACGACATATAAAATACTAAGAGGAATTGACAAGGTGGATATGGACAAGATATTTCAGAGATGGGACACAGCAACAAGGGGTCACAACTGGAAGTTGAAGACTCAGATGAGTCACAAAGATGTTAGGAAGTATTTCTTCAGTCATAGAGTTGTCAGGAAGGGGACCAATTTGGATAGTAATGTAGTGGAGGCAGGATCCATACATAGCTTCAAGAAGAGATACGATAAAGCTCATGGAGCAGGGAAAGAGTGGATCAAGTAGCGACCAGCGAATAGGTGGGGCCAGGAGCCGTGAATCGACCTCTGCAACCACAAATTGGTGAGTACACACACACACACACATACAGACGACCCGCATTTGTTTAATTAAAGTTTTAGGGCCAATGTCCTATTTAGTACCTGAGAGGCGGACACGAATGTTGATCTGATGGCTTGATGGCTGAGCACAAGACCCGGTGATAAATGCCTTTATGTCTTATTTTTAGCACGGCCAAGGTTAATGCCCTGTGCTTAGGAAGAGAATCATGTCTCAAGCCACCGAGGGCACAGTTTAGATCAAGATTTTTGACGAATTAGACACTTATGCAACACTTAAATATCTTTATTAAGTGTTGATTAAGTGTCTAATTATTTAACTTGTCGGTTCTCTGAACTATTTACCTACATAAAGGTTTTTGCCCGATTAAAGAAGCTTATTTAATGGAAATTCCCTTTTATCACGCGCTGTAGAGGGAAACAAGTTAACAACATGACATGAGAAATCAAATCAGTGGTGACCATGTTCGCAGGTAACGTAAAACTAACGAGGAGAATACGAACAAGAGTAGATCAGTAAACACTACAAATGGAAGTGGACAAGGAACAGGATTGCTCTGACACTTGGCTATGATTCATCTAAAGTCACACACATCTATATATATTAACCAAACTGCGGCTTGGCCAGGACTCGATCCTGTGTGAACTGATATTTATCCAAGAAATTTAAGCTGATTTCCACTTTCTTGAATGAAGACTTCTGACTTCTCTGGCCATCAGCTCTGCCAGTATAGTTCGAGCTTTCTAATGATTATAATAGAGGAATATATTTTGATTTAATTGATTATCTACATCGGATAACCCTAATGTTAATTTTTAAAAGGGGTGGATCAGGTAAGCCAGTGAAAGGCCACAGTCAGATGAACAAAAGCTCCAGCTGCGGGTCATCATATGGCTGAGACCCGCGTCAGGAAACATTTGTCCTGTTTCCTGATGAGTCTTACCCAACCTAACCTATCTCCTTCTCTGGATGTGTCTTTTTTTTACCATTATGAAGTTTGTAGACTAGTCTGCCCTTAAGACACAGGGTCAGTTAAGACACAGGGTCAGTTAAGACACAGGGTCAGAATCAATATGCCCCGCGCCCTGGTGTTACATCACTGCGCCGTGTTTGTGCGCTATGAGCCGGGGATCTGCACGGTGTTTGTGCGGTATGAGCCGGGGATCTGCACGGTGTTTGTGCGGTATGAGCCGGGGATCTGCACGGTGTTTGTGCGGTATGAGCCGGGGATCTGCACGGTGTTTGTGCGGTATGAGCCGGGGATCTGCACGGTGTTTGTGCGGTATGAGCCGGAGATCTGCACGGTGTTTGTGCGGTATGAGCCGTGGATCTGCACGGTGTTTGTGGTATGGCCGGGATCTGCACGGTGTTTGTGCGGTATGAGCCGGAGATCTGCACGGTGTTTGTGCGGTATGAGCCGTGGATCTGCACGGTGTTTGTGCGGTATGAGCCGGGGATCTGCACGGTGTTTGTGCGGTATGAGCCGGGGATCTGCACGGTGTTTGTGCGGTATGAGCCGTGGATCTGCACGGTGTTTGTGCGGTATGAGCCGGGGATCTGCACGGTGTTTGTGCGGTATGAGCCGGGGATCTGCACGGTGTTTGTGCGCTATGAGCCGGGGATCTGCACGGTGTTTGTGCGCTATGAGCCGGGGATCTGCACGGTGTTTGTGCGCTATGAGCCGGGGATCTGCACGGTGTTTGTGCGCTATGAGCCGGGGATCTGCACGGTGTTTGTGTGCTATGAGCCGGGGATCTGCACGGTGTTTGTGCGCTATGCGCCGTGGATCTGCACGGTGTTTGTGCGCTATGAGCCGGGGATCTGCACGGTGTTTGTGCGCTATGAACCGGGGATCTGCACGGTGTTTGTGCGCTATGAGCCGGGGATCTGCACGGTGTTTGTGCGCTATGAGCCGGGGATCTGCACGGTGTTTGTGCGCTATGAGCCGGGGATCTTCACGGTGTTTGTGCGCTATGAGCCGGGGATCTGCACGGTATTTGTGCGCTATGA
This sequence comes from Cherax destructor, assembly GCA_009830355.1. NCBI lineage: Eukaryota > Metazoa > Arthropoda > Malacostraca > Decapoda > Parastacidae > Cherax > Cherax destructor. The sequence goes on along the minus strand of WNWK01004398.1, from coordinate 102,900 downwards.
GCCGGGGATCTGCACGGTGTTTGTGAGCTATGAGCCGGGGATCTGCACGGTGTTTGTGCGCTATGAGTGTTTAGTGATGTAAACTTACTATGTAGCACATGAACTGTTTTATCAAGAATTGTATTTAGACTGTATAAAATTATTTATGTCAGTAATGTTTAGAAGCAGCTTAGGGCTAGTTTGACTGTGTACTCATCTAATTGTGGTTCCAGGGTAGAGTCATAGCTCCTGGCCCCGCTTCTTTACTGGTCGTTACTAGGTCCTCTCTCTCCACCCCCCTTCTCCATGAGCCTTATCATACCTCTTCTTGAAGCTATGTATGTGTATGTGAAGCTATGCATGAATACAATGTGTGTGTGTGTGTTAGTGTGTTACCATTTTGTCCAAGGCACTTGTCACTAAGACACTTGTCCTATGTGTGTACTCACCTAATTGTGGTTGCAGGGGTCGAGACTCAGCTCCTGGTATGTGTATGTGTGTGTATCTCCGTGTGTAAAATAATAAATACGATAGATCAATCATCAGTACACACACACCCACACACACACACACACACACACACACACACACACACACACACACACACACACACACACCTCCCCATCCTGCATCTCATCGAACCTCAACCCAACTTACCCCACACAAATCACCCATCCCCACGTCACACATCCGCTCCCTGCCTCTCCCCCCCCCTCCCAAAAAAAATAAGGAAACCACAAATGGAACGAAATTCCACAAATTTACGGGAAAGTCTCAACTGCAATTTGCATCCCCAATGAAACAAACTGCGCCCTTAAAACAGCTAACCTTCATTTATGAGCATTAATAAGCTGGTGGACTTGCCCCGAGGCGAGTGTAATGGATTTACCATGTTAACTCTGGTGGCATGAATGCTGCCAATTGCATTTTTATTGGTCGAGTGCGCCAATTACGGATTATTAGGCAAGTCAGCTTATCTGTTTGGTGGTAAATAATTCTCAAGTGTCTTGTACCACTGACGAATGAAAGGTTTTGTGAATTGTAATCTGTGGGTTATCATTACAAGATTTCAGCTCCTGGTACCATTCCCATCTTCACCATCCATCTTTCTGATCTGGCTTCTGGTCTCCTTCTAATAATAATAATTAGTATTATTATTGTTATTAATATTATTACTATTATTAGGAAACCGGAAGTCAGATCCGGAAGTGGGAAGGTGAAGACGGAAATGGTACCAATTCAATATGTTTAATTTCAAGATAAACAGTAAGGTATACTAGTAAACACACCACAGTGAAAAAAAAAATAATAATAAATTTCTATTATTCTTTGATAATGAGAGAAATCACGAAAGCCTTTGGAATTTCACTATTTTTTCACTGTGGTTATTTTACATATTAAGATATTACTTGTTCCTTATTGCATGATATGTATGTCATATACCCACGTAAATAAACTGCAAATAAAAAAAAACAAGAGTAATGGTAGAAGTAGCAACATCAGTGGTAGTAGCCGTTGAAGCAGTAGATGTAGTAATGATAGAAGCAGTAATGTAATACTACTAACAGAAGTAGTAATAGTCGACAGATGAGGGTGGAACCCTTAAGAGTGGTGTAGTATACAACTTAGTCAAAGCTGGATTCTGAAATCAACAAAGATTCGACAACAGCTGTTAGCCAGTAGATTCGTCTGTGAAAAAGCAAGTGGCGCGTCAGTCGTATTCCGCGTGAGCCTGATAAATTAGCTGCCATTAATGGAAGCACTTCCAATTCTGTGACCGGATATTCCTGCTGCTACGCTGCAGTAAAACTGTCATTCACTTTCCATTCTCTTCTTCATTACTCGTTTCAAAAGCCACTAAAATTTACAAATTAATTCATTAATTCTCAGCTGCGTACTGACTGAGACGGTGGTCACCTAACGATGAACATTCAGACACACGACAACTGCTGAAAACTGTGAGATGACCGTGACTAACTGCTGAAGTGGCCGGATACGTAGCTACTTGTATTCTTAACACACACACACACACACTGGGACGGGGGGTGTCCCGTAGCTCGATCGCTAGCGCGCACTCAGCTCACACACTGAGGTCCAGGGTTCGAATCTCCTCCGGTACGGCTGGAAAACATTAGGGACGTGTTTCCATAAGACACCTGCTGTCCCTGTCCCTGTTCACCCATCAGCTTAAAATGGATACCTGAGTGTTAGTGGACTGGTGTGGGTCGCATCCTGGGAACAAAATTGACCTAATTTGCCCGAAATACTCAGCATAACAAGGGGTTTTCTATATAGTAGTATGTCATTGATGTCAGCTAGACCTGTATACCATGTACGTGTACTTGTAGTAAATAAAGATATTATTATTATTATTATTATTATTATTATTATTATTATTATTATTATTATTATTATTATTATTATTATTATTATTAAGACGTATAAAATACTGAGAGGAATTGACAAGGTGGATAGAGACAGGATGTTTCAGAGATGGGACACAGCCATAAGGAGTCATAACTGGAAGATGAAAACTCAGATGAGTCACATAGATGTTAGGAAGTATTTCTTCATTGAAAGAGTTGTCGGGAAGTGGAACAATCACGAGAGTGATGTAGTGGAGGTAGGTATCATACATAGCATTAAGAAGAGATATGATAAAACTCATGGATCAGGAAGAGAAGTGGCCATAGCAGCGACAAGTGAAGAGGCGGGGCCAGGAGCTGTAAATCGACCCCTGCAACCACAAACAGGTGAGTACAAGTAGGTGATTACACAGATCACTTGTCAAAATCCACTTTACCATGGGTGATACTCCACCACACCAGTGTGCAGTGTCGACTCCAGCTCTTGTCCCCTCTGAAACGCCTGTCAGCAACCTGAAAAGTCACTGGAGTGCAAATAAGCTGTTCACGAAACATATGTTATTTTAATTGGGAAGTATTAAAAAAAATTGTTGATGAAACAGAATGACAAATATTCCACCACTCCCTGTGCTCCGTGGGCCACACAGGTTTAGTGCTTTATATAATATAATGTAATAGTAATAACAAAAGCAATAACAACAATAATAATGATAATAATACCTATAGCAATAACAATAATATTAATAATAATAATAGTACTACTACTACTACTACTAATGATGATGATAATAATAATAATAATAATAATAATAATAATAATAATAATAATAATAATAATAATAATAATAATAATAAAAATAATAATAATAATAATAATAATAATAATAATAATAATAATAATAATAATAATAACAATAGCAATAGCAATAATAATTATAATAATACCAATAGCAATAACAATAATAATAATAATAATAATAATAATAATAATAATAATAATAATAATAGTAATAATAAAAATAATAATAATAATAATAATAATAATAATAATAACAATAGCAATAGCAATAATAATTATAATAATACCAATAGCAATAACAATAATAATAATAATAATAATAATAATAATAATAATAATAATAATATTAATAATAATAATAATAATAATAATAATAATAATAATAATAATAATAATAATAATAATAAAAATAATAATAATAATAACAATAATAAAAGCATCCAATCATGTACTCCTGAGTATTGGTTTGTGGGTTACGACGTAAGACTAATAACTATCATTATATTTATTGGTAAACGATATTACGCAGCAAGTTTGTAGTAGTTGGAGGTAACCAGCTTTGATCCGAGGATGGGGACTGCAGCTCTTGTTCCTTGGATCAAGAGCCCTTCACCCTCGTCGAGGCACCTACCCCCTTTCTCAAAGGGAAGAAACACTGAGTGAAACGCAGATAGTATTGATCTCACTGAAACATAGATAGTATTGATCATACTGAAACACAGATAACATTGATCTCACTGAAACACAGATAGTATTGATCTCACTGAAACACAGATAGTATTGATCTCACTGAAACACAGATAGTATTGATCTCACTGAAACACAGATAGTATTGATCATACTGAAACACAGATAGTATTGATCTCACTGAAACACACATAGTATTGATCTCACTGAAACACAGATAGTATTGATCATACTGAAACACAGATAGTAGTGATCATACTGAAACACAGTATTGATCTCACTGAAACAGATAGTATTGATTATACTGAAACACAGATAGTATTGATCTCACTGAAACACAGATAGTATTGATCTCACTGAAACACAGATAGTGTTGATCTCACTGAAACACAGATAGTATTGATCTCACTGAAACACAGATAGTATTGATCTCACTGAAACACAGATAGTATTGATCTCACTGAAACACAGATAGTATTGATCTCACTGAAACACTACTAGTGCTGATCTGGCTGATAGAAAATAAGGAGCCCAGATAACCACGTATAAAAGAATATGAAAATATAGAAGAAATATATATATGAAAGATAAAATAGAAATGTACAAGAATCTTATCATGAAAAGGGAAAAGAACATGACACACTTGTAAACTGAGGGGAGGGGGAAAATGTATTTTTTCACAAATCCAGTGCTAGACACACACAGGAGTTGTGAATCGACCCCTGAAACCACAAACAGGTGAGTACAAATAGTAAACAAATAGGTGAGTACACACACACATACACAACACACACACACACACACACACACACACACCGAGAAGAAAGACAAAGTTACATATATATTAGTATTCCACAAGGGGTGAACCATGTTCCCATCTTGTTTATATATCACGAAGGGAGTGTATAGCTAATTAACCGAATGATGTTATCAGCTTACAAGTAGCAGGGAGTAATGTCTGTATTTACGTATTAATTATGAGTCTCATTATTTGGGATTATCAGCATGGCCGTGTATTTAAGTGTGTTTATTGAAGTGTCAGGTGTGGATGTCATGTTTATAAGTGTTGGTATAGATGTTTATAAAGATACATGTTTAATGATGCGACTTGTGCGGATGACAGGTTTATAGATGATTGTTCAGATGTTTGCGAAGATCTATGCTCATTGATACGTTGCTTCTGGTTGCTGTGTTTATAGCTAATGGTATAGATGTTTATTGTGGTGCATCTTTACGGGGCGTTGCATGTTATTCTCATGTTATTTTATGTGCAAATTCTGGTCAAGATTCATGTTTGCTGATATTTCTTGAATGGATGTTATGTTTATTGGGATAAATATCGGATATTTTTTAATATGTATACAGATGAGTGTATACATACATTCTACTTGTGCGTGTCAGTAGATGTTTGTATCTACAAATATAACTAAAATATTTGAGATTATATATGTTGGTCTGCTTATGCCTTATAAATCAGAAATGTATAAGTATAAATCAGTCAGGTATACATTAATAAAAACCTATTCTCGTGTACACCGAAGAGAAATTGCCGTTCTTTGAATAATGTTGCCTCACGTGGGAGATAATAACTTCATAGACGATAGCAAAACCCACTGACCTACGATACCTTACGCTCCCGAGTAGGATAACTTAATCTCCTGCCTGTGTACGATAGCGTAAATCAGTGTCACGACGAGAAGCATTATGTTGGCTCGTTGACGCATTTAACGTGACATGTCATTAAGATAATGTCGCTTCTCATTGATTTTTCCTTTCATTTGTTCAACACTGGTTTTCTTTAACGTATTCATTAGCCAAAAATATTGTTCTAAGAAACAGCTTGTTTTTATTAAATATTAAATTATCCTATTTTGCTCATATATATATATATATATATATATATATATATATATATATATATATATATATATATATATATATATATATATATATATATATATATATATATATATATATATATATATATATATATATATATATATATATATATATATATATATATATATATATATATATATATATATATATATATATATATATATATTTATTTATATATATATATATATATATATATATATATATATATATATATATATATATATATATATATATGTGTGTGTGTGTGTGTGTACGTACATTCTCATAAAGCCAATGTTTACTCTTGCACTTACTTAGAGGAGGTAGAAGGAAAAAAATGACTCAAAATATACTGTACGAAAATAAATATGTATGTGGCATCTTGGTTGAGGTTGAGCTGGAAAATAAAAAATGTCACAGTCGAAGAACCTTCCACGACCTCGTTAAGTCTTTGTTAAGTTATGTTGCGCTTGAGATACCTGACTGATAATCCTCGTTAACTTAATGCCCCTCGCTCAGGTGGGCATAATGTGGGTTATTTTCCTGGAGTACGAGCCAGACAGTGCTACTTTATTTCTGTCGATAAATTTGCACGACTTTTTTTTCTTTGTGTCCATAATTTTAAGTATCCCCCCCCCCCTTCTTTTTTTTAATTTTCCGGCGATGGTAAATAAGTGAGTCTTCTAGCCCACACTTTTATTCATTTTAAGTGGCTTTTTTTTTTTGCTTCTTTGTTCATTTTTTCAAATTATTATTATTATTATTATTATTATTATTATTATTATTATTATTATTATTATTATTATTATTATTATTATTATTATTATTATTATTATTATTATTATTATTATTATTATTATCAATAAACCGCTAAACCCACCAGGGTCATACAAAGCAGATTTTTTTCAGAATGGCTTTTATTCCATGAAAGTTTCTGAGATTTTGTTTTTGTTTTTGCAATTCTTTTGTATTTTTTAAAAAAGTTTTAATTACTTTATTACTGAAACAAGTTGGTATTATTTAGAGTGACGTCCCGTAGATAATTTGTCATTATTATCACTTTATTCCATAACTGTCCCAATTTTAATTTGATATGCTTAACAAAATAAAACATAGATGTCATTTTTTATTTTGTTTTGTTATAGGGTTTGGGAATAATTATATTGTAAAGCGGTCTTAAATAACTTGTTAATTAAAAAAATATTTCCATATATACGAAATTAAATAACATTTTAGCACATTTTTCTTAAATTTTTAATATTCACGTATTTTAAAAAAAAAAATCATGTGAAGTGTGCAATAAAATCTAAGAGATTTTGTATTCTGACTGTTTAATAATGCATTTATAGTCAAAATATTTGTATTTGATGAAAGTAGACATTGATTAAGTTAAGGTAAACACAGTTATGCACATCTGTGATAACGTCTTCGATTTCCTCCTCCTCCTTCTCATTCCCCTCCTCCTCATCTTCCTCCTCCTCTTTCTCCTCCTCCTCCCCTTTCATCTCATCCTACTTTTCCAGCTCCTCGGAACCATGGGGACAGTACGTAAAGCAGTGCGCCCCAGAATGCCACAGTAAATCAACAGAACAGAGCGATGCAACGTCTGGCGCTGCTACGCCTGTGTCTGTATCTTCATCAGGGACGACTCACCTCCAGATCCCAGCCTAGATAAGCCTGTGTTATGCTTTATTTTCATATCTTCTGCGGTTAATCACCTCCCCGCTGTCACGAGGTGTGTGTGTGTGTGTGTGTGTGTGTGTGTGTAGAGTCAGTGTTGGGGTTCGAGTTAACAAGAATCCTAGATTATTAGTTGTGTTATATTAATGGGATATGCTAAATCCGTAGGGGTAATTGAGTGCTACCTGGAGTCTACCTGGAGGGTATTCCGGGGTTCAAAGCCCCCGCGGCTCGGTCCACGACCAGGCCTCCAGGTGGATCAGGTCCTGATCAACGAGGCTGTTACTGCTGACCGCACGCAGTCCAACGTACGAACCACAGACCGGCTGATCCGGCACTTACTTTAGGTATCTGTCCAGCTCCCTTTTGAAGACAACCAGGGGTCTATTGGTAATGCCCCTTATGGCTGGTGGGAGGCTGTTGAACAGTCTTGGGCCCCGGACACTTATTGCGTTTTCTCTTAGTGTATCAGTGGCGCCCCTACATTCAATGTGGGTATGCTGCATCGCCTGCCAAGTCTTTTGCTTTCGTAGGGAGTGATTTCTGTGTGCATACTGGGAACCATTTCCTCCAGAATCTTCCAGGTGTAGATTATGATATATATCTCTCGCCTGCGCTCCAGTGAGTACAAGTCAAGTGGTTCCAGGCGTTCCCAGTAGTTAAGGTGTTTGATGGAACTTATACGTGCAGTAAAGGTTCTCTGTACATTCTCTAGATCTGCAATTTCACCTGCCTTGAATGGGGAAGTTAATGTACAGCAGTATTCCAGCCTAGAGAGAACAAGTGATTAATAAAGGATCATCATTGGGTTAGCATATTTTGTCTTGAATGTTCTCATTATCCATCCTGGGGAATAAAAATTAACCAGGTTTGATCTGGGTAAGGTGATGGTATCTCGATTTCCTATACAGTACATGTAATATAATTTTTTTTAAAAGGGTGAACCGATAAGCCAGCGGAAGGCCTCAGTCAGATGACCAAAGGCTCCAGTGGCGGTTCATCATGTGACTAAGACCCGCTATCTCGATTTCCATAGCTCACCAGCCTTTCTGCAGCATCACATCTGTTCTGCGTTGCTTAGCAACGCAGAACAGCAATGCTGAGAAAGAATAACATTCCCTTTCATATTAAAAGTTTTGATTATGTAATGTTAAATCCTACGTTAATGAAATAAGTTTTAAAAAAATTTTAATGTGGCAGGAGGAAAATATTTTTATCACGATGACAATAAAATGTAATTTCTTTAGCCTTTTATTTTTATTCTCTTTCCTGACTTCAACTCTCAAAATATATACAACATGTAACGGTAGTAAAGACATACTTGAATATTGTTGAAGTTCCTGCAGTGTGTTATATATATATATATATATATATATATATATATATATATATATATATATATATATATATATATATATATATATATATATATATATATATATATATATATATATATATATCTATATATGTATGTATGTATTCATGCATGCAGGCAGGCATGCATGGATTCAGAAAATCGTGACAACACTAGATTATCGTGTGGATGTGAGACTTGCTTACAAAATGTTACATTTGTGATAACAGTGAGGCCGATGTTAACCTCTCGAGTGCGGTCGAGTGCTTCGAGCACAAGTAGTTTTAGCACTGGCTTGCCGTGGGTTCGAAGCCTCTCCATTCGCCGGATTATGTAAAGTAAGCACCCATGCACGTATGTACGTATGTTTATGAAATAAGTGATGTCTTAAAATGCAATTTAACCAAAGTAATTATATTCTAAGCGCATTCGTGACCTCCCAATCACATTTTCAAGGCCTAGCTGTTCGTCCCTATGTTTCAGGAGAGTGTGACTGAGCGATCACGAATGTGCTTGAAATTTTGATTACGTTTCACTCTGATTAAGGGAAGAGAACCAGTATATTTACGAGAGTGGACGCTGGGAGTTGTGGAACGAGAGTAAGTAGTAGAATAGTAGATGTAGTAGTAGTAGTAGAGCAACTGTGGCAGAGGGGGGCAATAAGGTAGTAGTAGTGTTAGTAAAACAAGGGTCAGAGAGGGAGTGCTAGCAAAGCAATAGTAGTAATAGTGAAGATGGTTTAAAAACGAGAGAAAAAAAGAGTAAAAAGAAGAGATATATATATATATATATATATATATATATATATATATATATATATATATATATATATATATATATATATATATATATTAGTTACATGTATTTTTGTAAAGAAGTGAAGGGCAGTTGGAAGAAGGGAAGTGCCGACGGCTCAGTAACATACAATTAAAATACATAACATCGCTGCTGGATCTCCAGACAATGAACCTATAAACAAATCCTAGCACAGATGGGCTGTCGGCAGTACCCGGCTCGCCAGTACAGATACCACACACTTTGTTGTCGTCCTGTTTACATAAATACCTGAATAAAGCAGCCGTTGTGTCGCTTATGTGTGGCTGAGAGTTGTAAACAAAGTCTCGAGTCGGTTCCTGACTCCTCGATGGCCACTTAAAGAGGTTCCACGACCGCTCGTCTCCCAGTAATGGATGCTATTTTGTCGCTCTCAGCGGACTCGACACCAACTTTGAGGCACATTTCGGGTGCTGGTGTTGGTAGTTGCCTAGACCATTTGGAGACCCTTGCTTTTCCGGAGTGAATGTCTCTTTGCGATAGAGCGAGAGACAGCCATAGAGGGTTGGGTTACTACCCCATCGTCTCATCGTCTCTCTCTACTCTTCTGTTTCTGTCCAGCCTCTGTCCTTTATCCAAGGTATAACTATGTAAAACTTCTGAATCTATACAGTTTATCAAAGAATTCTCATATATCCAAGAGTTATCTTTCTCAACTCTCGAAAGTGATCTCTCTAACCAAGGACTGTATAGATAACCAAATACGTATCCGGTTATTCAACAATTGTTCTCCCTATTTTCTTGTAGAGGTTCATTGTTTTGTTTGTCTATTCTCCATTTTTAATTACGTTACCTTTTAAGATCGTATCATACTTAAATGGTTAAAAATTGGTCAGCAAAAATAATTTTTTGTAAATAGTGTGTAGTATGTGATAGGTAATAGCTATTTCAAAATAAACACTTAAAAAGTGAAAGTAAAATATTTATGTTTTACACTTAAAACTAAAAACATGACAAAAGTATATATTGGCTAAGGATATTCCAATAGCAATTAAACACGTTAACAGTATACGTGGTAGAATGAATGTATAATAACGAACATCCGTTAAGATAGCAATACAGATTTTAACAATGATCTTCCAGTCTGAGAGACGGTTCGGGTTTCTAAATGAAAAGGCGAAGTTGTTGCATATCTCCAACTTCTGTAGAGCTTGTGACAGACTCTGACACCCCCAAATGTTTCATTATATTAATGATATACGTACAATACCGACAAGTAGATGTATAAAACGTATGCGCAACACTAGGGTATCTTTATCGCTGTTGCGCAGCTGTAACTCTTCTGGCATCCAAGTGTTAATGTAGTAGTAACAATGATGTATTTGATACAGGAGTTTACCGATCAAGGTGGTACTCGGATCCAGTAGACTTATCGTATAAGAATGTAGACAAAGTGATCAATGGTCGTCATGGAAAGCTGGGTGAGGAACCGCTTCACATAAACAGTAGCATTAACTATAAATTAGCTCATTAGAAACCTCGCAAGTGATTGTTTCAAGCCTAATCCGTGGGTCAGGAGACATGGGCTAGTTACCAGAGAGACCCTTATGAAAATTAACGACTATTAAAGGCACTAAAGATAAAGGATAAGAAAACAATGATAAATGAATTATAGTAAAATCCAGACCAAAGATACAGTGAATACAAGAGTAAAAAATCTCCAGTTAAGCTGGAAGAAAGCCTATGAAGCTTCTGTAGCTACTGAACACAGAGTGGAATACTTGGCTTCATCTTCTTCGCTTTACTGAAGTCACCCAGCTCAGGCTGACACATTACATTACCTTGTGCATGCAACCCATCCTGTGTGATGGAATCTGACTGGGAAACATAGCTAGTCTTTGTTTCCATAATGTAACTATCATATAGAATAGCGCAACCCAACACTGTGCTATAACTAATTTTGTTAAATTAAAAATACTGTATATGTAAAAAGGACGTTTTGTGTAAAGAGGAGCAGGGTGGTACAGCAGTGTTGAGCGATGAATTATGTGACGTAAATTATAACAAAAACGCCATCATATATGATATTTTTAACATTTTACTGAGTGAGCCATCAAGCCAGGGAAAGGGCTCGGTCATATGACCAAAAGTTCCTGTTAATAAGTCATATGACTAAAACCAGGAAACAACACTGGTGGTGGCACCACCAGTGCCACCACCAGACTACAGGAGGTGAGAGGAGAGAGTACTGTTTCCTACGCATGGGAGATATGTGACATTTATAATTCATTATTTGTCTTAAAAGAGACCATGTAAAAAAAACACATACAGGCCTTTATTAATACTACGTTTCACCTACACGAGACTTTATTACTTAAATGGTAGAGACTCGAGTAGGTGAAACGTTGTAGTAGAGGTCTTCTTTCTATGTGTTTGTTTTGCCACTTGTCGGCTATGACAAACTTCAATCACCAGACGGGAGTGACCAAGTAGGATACGCCAAATACCGTTAAGAAGAGGATTGAGCTCCAGCTCCAGGTCCCGCCTCTTAAACTACAATCACAGACAATGTTAGTCCCTGGTGGCATGCCTACTCTTGAACATGTAAATTGAGTATTGTGTGTGTGTTGTAGATGTTAATAATCTCTCTCTCTCTCTCTCTCTCTCTCTCTCTCTCTCTCTCTCTCTCTCTCATTAAATAAAGGTTAATTAAAGTTTCACTTCTAGGTTTAGTTGAGACGTAAACAAAACACTTAATTAAGCCTCATGAATGAAGGAAACAATGATGATTGAAATGAGATTAAGGAAGAAAGAAACGAAAAACGAATAAAAAGAAAGAGAACAAAGAAGGGAACGAGAACACGGATAAAAATCGTAAGAAAACAAGCATAAAAGTAAGAGAACAAGGATAAAAAGTAAAAGAACAAGGAAGAAAGGAACGAGAACACTAAAGATAGGAACAAGAACACAGAACAACGAGAACATGGAAGAAATGAGGTAGAACACGAAAGTAAAGAACGAGAACACGAAAGAAAGGAATGAGAACACGTAAGAAGGGAACGAGAACACGGAAGGAAGGCAGGAGAACACGGAGAAAAGGAATGAGAAGACGGGAGAAGTAAATATGAATAACAGCGAGTAGGAAAGAACGAACACAAATATCAAAGCTGTGTCAAGTTGAACAAATTAAACACCATTACATAGCTTCATCAAGAAGAACATAATAGAGCTTAATATAGCCATGCAATTCTCTAAGGGACCAAAACAACTCAGAAGAATAATATAGCAATACTATAGATTTATAGCCCAGCATTATGTGGTTTAATCAGTGTTGCGAGACAGTTGTGGCACATCAGTAATTCTGCTATGATATGGCTTGGTATAACCTAGTATATCATAGTATAACAGGGTATATTCACCGAGAGGTGTTTGTAGGTGTTTGTAGCTATGTGTAATTACAGTGTGTGTGTGAGTGTGTTCTTGTGTATGTGTGTGTGTGTGATTGTGTGCTTGTGTGTGTGTGTGTGAGTGTGTGAGTGTGTGAGTGTGTGGTGTGTGTGTGTGTGTGAGTGTGTGTGTGTGTGTGTGTGTGTGTGTGTGTGTGTGTGTGTGTGTGTCTTACATCTCATATACACAAAGAGTAGTCTACTTTTCCAGAGATGTTTACATCTCAGTGAATATACATTGAGATGTTCACACTTTAGTGAATATACACAGAGGATCACACCTTTGCTGTATATACTCAGAGATGTGTTTTCCTCTCAGTGTATATACTTTGAGAGTTTAATCTTGATAATAGAGAGGTAAAATAGCTTTCTTAATTATTATGAACTGCAGCCTTAATGACCCAAGTTCAGTAGATAGTGTTTAAGCTTAAAGAAAGCAACACAGCACAATGCTAGGCAACATAACACACAGAGGCGCAACACAGCATATCATAGCACCTAACACGCCATACCACAAATCACACCAGTACGCCTCACCCATTGCCACCAGAATTAATTAGCAAACTATTTAATTACATCCCTAATTAACCAAGCAATAAAAAATAAACAAAACATTCAATTTACAGAAAAAAAAACGATCGAAAAACACACTCGATTTAGAATAAATGTAAGAATACGTTATTCGTTCGGTGTTCGTGTCGCCTCGTAGAGTGCGTTCCGAGCGAGGAGCGAGGTAGAGTGTGTGGAAGGGGAGGTTAAGAATACATTATACGAATAAATTTTTCTCGAATAAATTAGTTGGGGATTTAATTAAAACATTCCAGGCGTCATGCAGTGTTGGTGGGGGAGTGTTGGAGAGGCGGGGGAGTGTCGGAGAGGAGGGGGAGAAAGAGAGGGTGGGGGAGGGGAAGATGTGGGAGTTTTGTAGAGAGGAAGAGATGGGGAAGAGAAAGATATAGTTAGAGAGAGAGAGAGAGAGAGTGAGAGAGAGAGAGATGAGAAGGAAAGGACACTTAATTGTCTCATTACATTCAGTGGGAAGCGCTAATCCGCAGGGGTTGTACAGCACCTGGGATTGAGAGGTACTCAAGGTTGATGTGAAGGGGAATGTGGCTCTGACACCTTGGATCACTATCTCTTCATCAGGACTAAAAAGCAATTCCTTGGAAAGGTGTTAGAGGAAAATATTAAGAAAACGAAGAAAATTAAGAATAAAGATAGGAAGAAGAATAAGGAGAAATAAAAAGGTTTGAGATTAAATAAGTTTTTCCTCTTTTATTAATTTCCTGTGTGCTTTATTTTACTTGTTTGCGTTACTCTGTGCTTTTGTCTGAAACACCTTTGCTTCTGTTTTACCGTTTCTTTTATTAATCCTCTGTTTAAACCCGTTATTATTTCACTCTCACTCCTCTTCCTCCTCCGTACCTGCTCCTTTGTCCACTATCTCTGTCTCTCTCTCACTGTCTCTCTCACACACAGAGCTCTACAAAGTTAGGTTAAGATTCCTAAATTTATTTATAAGCTAACAGCTGTTCCCTACATCAACGCTCTCTCTCTCTCTCTCTCTCTCTCTCTCTCTCTCTCTCTCTCTCTCTCTCTCTCTCTCTCTCACTCACCCCACACTCCCTGCTGGACCCCCTGCCTCACCACCATGATTTACTCACCCATTACTCACCTCTACTCATGCTTCATTTTAATGTGTAGCTAATTTTATTGGATGAAGCTCCTTTGATTTGTGAGTCCATTAAAGTTTTTTCAAGACGACCACTAGGCCACGGAAGGGGCCACTAGGCCATCATAGCGGCCCGAAGTGGCCCTAAATTCGCCAAAATAACCACATAATTTCACTTTTGCTAAGATATTCTAATAACATTAATTTAGAATGAAAGCCCCTAATATTGTACATAATAATAAGCTTATTATATTTCATTAAAAAAATGGTAAAATATTGTGAATATGTAAAGGAACAAGAGAAGACTTCAATGGCTTTTTATGTGATTTAGAAGAATAAAAAGGCACAATTCCCTGACATACCTGGAGTCTACCTGGAGGGTATTCCGGGGATCAACGCCCCTCGCGACCCGGTCCACGACCAGGCCTCCCGGTGGATCAGGGCTTCATCAACCAGGCTGTTACTGCTGGCCGCACCTAGTCCAACATACAAACCACAGCCCGGAACAATACACAAATATCTCACACATAGCAGACTGAAACTTCTGTGGGACAAGTTAATGGTTAAGGTCGGACCGAAACGTCGTTAAAGTGACACCGTAACGTCGTTAAGGTCGGACCGAAACGTCGTTAAAGTCGGACCGAAACGTCGTCATTAGTTTCATTCTCCTGTGTGTTGTGTACTTGTGTATGGTCTAGAAGAGTCAATGAGGGGTTCGAAATGAAACATGAGTGGTCTAAAATAGCGAAACACAAATAAAAGGTTAGTCTTAAAACAGAGGTAAGTAATTGCTTCTTGGCCCTTCAGTGACCCATTATAACTAAACAGACAAAAATGGTTCCACTGTGACCAAGAATTGTCCAAAATTGGCTGTAAATAGACCAACAGTGACTAAAAACAAATATGAAAGGGCCGGAAATGTCTAAACAATTGCCCAAAATGGTACCACACTTGCCCAAATTTGTGTACGCCAGAAGAAGATCCACCAGTTGTTTCTTGCTCACAGGGTGACCCAGAATAATGTCTGGGAAAAGTGTTGAAATAACATGCGAGTTATTAAATGCATGTGCATTTAATAACGTCTTCCAGCAAGTCATTGTCAATCTAATACTGAGGCTCCTGAAGGGAGACTCTTATACTGAAGCCACTGGAAGAAGTGAGACGCAGCAGTTGAAGACTTGGTCACATGTGAGCGGGACATACTATTGGAAGTGGGTCATTTGTTTTATATACCGACAGGTATATTTATAAGATGCAATATGTGGTTTATGGCATTTTATTAAGAAGACGTTTCGCCCACCAAGGAGCTTAAATAGCAACGCTCTTCTTGCCGAATAAGGCAATAAAAAATTTGTGTATGCAATAATTTCTCAAAAATCATTCTGAACCTAACGAAAAAAAATATATTTCATTGTATTTGTTTATTAATTATTGTAAACGTATCTAAAATATATTTATTTGGATTAGGCTAAATTAAATTGCGCTTGTTATAATATGATTAGGTAAGTTTTCTAAGATTGTTTTGGTACAAAATTATTAATTTTTACATTAACATAAATGAAAAAATAGTACTTATTTTTAAAAGTATAAGATTTTTTTTAGAAAGAACTTAATTTTAAATGAGTTCTTGCTAATTGTCCAATTTTACCTATTCGGCACGACATTACATAATCAGATCCATTTACACAGGCAGTCACTCAGCTATCGCTTATATGGAACTCCTTATTCATCAAAAATACAAGAAATTTCTGTCACATCATGAATATTCTATGGAGACAGAGTTTAGACACATTTGTCATCCCACAAGCTCTAAAAAAAACTGAGATAACCCCATTCCACTAAGGTGGCTGTAAATGATTTATAAAAAAAATACAGATTAATGGCACTTACATCTCCCATTATCAGAATCTTTAAAGAGGTGGTGAGTAGAAATTGTAGACGCATGACTTTTTAACATTTACAATATTATTAGTAGTAGTATTATTAATTTTTATTATTACTGGTATTATTATTATTATTATAATTATTATTGTTATTATTATTATTATTATTATTATTATTATTATTATTATTATTATTATTATTATTATTATTATTATTATTATTATTATTATTATCTCTCCTCTTCCGCTATTCCATCCTCCCTTTTACCCATGTTTCCATTTCCTCTTATTCAATTCACCCCCTTTATTCGTTCTTCCATTACTCAGTATCTGTTATTCTTTCCGCCTCTCTGTCCGTTCCTCCATTCACTGCTTGTAGATCCTTCCTTCCGTCCGTCTACCCGGAGTTGAGGCGATAGCGGGGATCGCCTGCATCAGCTGTCCGGTCCCATCCATCCATTGATCGGTCCGTCCGTCGGTCGGAGCGTCCGTGGGTGAAGTTCAATATGGATGCGTAGCAGCGTGGAGGTGACACGGTGTAATGAGTAACATTTATCTCAGGGAGTCACAGCCGTGTCCGTGGCTTATCGCCACGCCCGTACGTGTTCCTTGGTGACGCCTCTACATTATCAGGCGATGGGGAGAGGGAGAGGAGCGGGGGAAGGGTGGCAGAAGAAGGAGGGGAGAAATGAAGGAGGGATAAATGGGGGAATGAAGACAGAGTGGAGAAATAACACACACTAGATGCAGGTAATCCACTTGAACACCGTTTCGACCAAGGCTGGGGTTATATAAAGCCCAACCTAGGGCGAAACGTTGTATTAAAAGCATTCTCTTCTTTGTCGGCTTTATTTTTATTCGGATAAATTTACTTCACTAACGCCCCCTTCCCAGGATGCGACCCAAAAACAGTCGACTAACACCCAGGTACCTACTGACTGCTAGGTAAACAGGGGCATGTAAAAAAACATGCCACACGTTTCCACCCGTACCGGTGATCAAACCTCGGACCTTTGGTATGTGAGAAAAGGAGGGGGCTACCAACTGAGTCACTTTCTACTAGGGAAAGTGGAAATAGGATATATATATATATATATATATATATATATATATATATATATATATATATATATATATATATATATATATATATATAAATGTCGTGCCGATTAGGTAAAACTGGTCAATTAGCAAGAACTCATCTAAAATTAAGTCATTTCTAAAATTTTCTCTTATACGTTTAAATATATGTTTTTTCATTTATGTTAATGTAAAAATTTATAATTTTGTACCAAGAGAAACTTTGAAAACCTACCTAACCTTATTACAACAAGCGCAATTTAATTTAGCCTAACCCAACTAAATATATTTTAGATACGTTAACATTAATTTAATAATAAACAAACACAATGAAATATATTTTTTCGTTATGTTCAGAATGATTTTGGCGAAATTATTGCATACACAAATTTTCGCTTGTCTTATATGGCAAGGTGAGCGTTGCTATTTAAGCCAAAATCGCAAGTTTTACCTAATCGGCACGACATATATATATATATATATATATATATATATATATATATATATATATATATATATATATATATATATATATATATATATATATATATATATATATATATATATACGTATATATATATATATATACGTATATATATATATATATATACGTATATATATATATATATATATATATATATATATATATATATATATATATATATATATATATATATATATATATATATATATATATATATATATATTCATGCATACATACACTGAGAGAGACATGTCATACTCTATTTATATCCTTGCTCGAGCCTCCAGCGTCTGACACAATGAGAACTCTTATTATTTATTATCTGATATATTATTTACATAATTATTCAATCTGTTATTTCCATGTAAGTTTGTTTACACACACTGACCAGCGTTTATTTCGGTCTTATATTTTAAATCAAACATAACTCAAATTTAGCGAAACTGGATTATATGCAAGCTTATCCAAGTCAAACTTCTTTCACTTAACCAAAAAAAACACAGTGAAGTTTAGAGCAGAACAAGCTTTTATTAGGACAACTTCTCGCCCAATAAGATCTTGAGCGAAGCGTTGATTTTAGTAATACTCCCATCTGTTGGCTTCTACCTTATAACCACTAAAGCAGAGTTCATTGTAACAATCCACTAAGCCGAACTAACCTTAGCTCATTTGAAGAGGAATGCTTTGATACCGGTGAAGGGCATCTAGATCCAAGGAGATAGAGATATCCTCTTTTTTGCATCAAAATTGACTTCCTTCCATTCCTACTTGTGAAACTCTTTGCTAATTAGGTTCAT
This sequence comes from Cherax destructor, assembly GCA_009830355.1. Taxonomy (NCBI): domain Eukaryota; kingdom Metazoa; phylum Arthropoda; class Malacostraca; order Decapoda; family Parastacidae; genus Cherax; species Cherax destructor. Next base: position 84,021 of record WNWK01004398.1, on the reverse strand, counting down.
TGAGGTGGGAAAGCAGGGAGCGCTAAGCCCATAGGAGTCACACATAACCTGAGAAATGAAAAAGTAGGAACAACTTTGCACAAGATCCTAAGGATCAAAGAATCTTTCTTGAGGGGCCGAAAGGTGTTCTTAGTTGAAGAGTCTACACAATCCTACACAGAAACGTACTTCAGCTAAACGTTTTGATCGTATCAAAACTGGTTTTAAGACGAATTTTTTTTCATAACCCTTACCTCCCCCCCCCGGACCTGAAGTTGGCCCTGTGTCACACGGGTAGTCCTGGGTGTCTGACTGTCTGTCTGTCGTCATTTGTTTTCCAGACAGGGTCCTGGACAAGAGATTGTTAAAGATATTAGTCTGCTCGTTCCAAAGATGGTTTCTACGCTGAATATTCATTAGCAACCTTGGAAATGGATCGACATCGTCCCCTTCATCATTATCATCATCATCATCATTATCATCATCATCATCATTATCATCATCATCATCATCATCATCATCATCATCATCATCATCATCATCATCATCATCATCATCATTATCATCATTATCATCATTATCATCATCATCATCATCATCATCATCATCATCATCATCATCATCATCGTCTATAGATTAGTTACAAATTTTACTTCATCATGGTGCCCTTCTAAATCTCTTTGGAGTCATACTACGAATTGGGAATAGAAGATAATGAAGTTTGATCCATGGAAGGGAAGGATAGCTCCACTGCCTGCAATCAAGACCCCTTAACCAGCAGCAAGGTGCCTCACCCTTACAGAGTGAGATTCCAGATGATGCAAAAAAAAAAAAAGAGTTTTAATTGGGTTCTTCCCTGACTGCCTTCCTGTCTGCTTGCCTCCCATCATCTGACAGAATAACATCGTAGCCACTAACACCACCCTGACGGCGGAATCTGGAGCAATTAACCTGACGATTAACCATCATTAACCATCACCGAGGCTGATGGACTGGAAAGCAACACTGAATCACACTTAACTACCTCTGTTGAAGGAAGGTCTTTTTTTTTATATATCAGTGACCTTTGCTCCACTCGGTGGTACCTTTTCGTTGGACATGGAGGCGTTGTGTTGTCCGCAAGTGGACCATTAAGGTCGCAGTTCAACTGCAAACTTTCATTCAAGAATACTGTAACCTATAAATGGAGAATAAGGTAAACATTCTGTATATATACACTTAGGGAAACGCATTTCTTGATGTTTATACACAGAGTTATGCGCATCTGTCAGTGTACTGACACCGAGAGATACACCTCTTGGTAGGTATACAATTATACATGCATATCCATCGGTGTATATACTCTCTGAGATACGCACTTTTCATTGTGTAAGCAGTGACTGATACACACCTCTTGGTGTATATATCCTGATTCTAGACAGTTACTTAGGTTTTAATAATAATGCTGAGCCAGTTATAACTCACGCGGGTGCTGGTACAGATAGTTATAACTCACGCTGGTGCTGGTACAGATAGTTATAACTCACGCAGGTGCTAGTACAGATAGTTATAACTCACGCGGGTGCTGGTACAGATAGTTATAACTCACGCTGGTGCTGGTACAGATAGTTATAACTCACGCAGGTGCTGGTACAGATAGTTATAACTCACGACGCAGGTGCTGGTACAGATAGTTATAACTCACGCGGGTGCTGGTACAGATAGTTATAACTCACGCTGGTGCTGGTACAGATAGTTATAACTCACGCTGGTGCTGGTACAGATAGTTATAACTCACGCAGGTGCTGGTACAGATAGTTATAACTCACGCAGGTGCTGGTACAGATAGTTATAACTCACGCAGGTGTTGGTACAGATAGTTATTCTGTCTTTTTGTTTCACTACTCTGCCAAGCCCTTTTGCTTCCTAGGCCAGTTATTTAAGCTTGTACCAGTGATCCTGAGCTTCATTACCACTTATACCAATCAAGCTAAGCTTTAGTGCTCTTTTTATCAGTCATTTTCCGCTCAAGATACTCTTAGACAAGTCATTGTATGCTTCGGTTCCGCTTAGATCAGTGATTGTATTGTTCAGTACAACTTGGACTATTTATTTTCGGCCGCGACTAGGTGAAGCAGTCGGGGATCTGTGATGACTCTTTGGTCTGTTTTGATTTTCATATCCAGATCTGAGAGGTACACAATATTTAATTATATTTACCGTAGATTTCCCACAATGGCAGGTCAATTCCTCGGGTTTTTTTTAACCTTAATTCCTATAGGAAATAACTTTCCTAATGGCAGAGGGTTTTCCCTTTATACATCTTCCAAAGACACAGGCTTTTAACTTCTTTCTGTCTCTCAAAGACAACATTTTCACATCAGTCTAACCAAAGCGAAACTTTTCTCATCTGTCTCACTGAAAGGAATAAATTTTTCACTTCTTTCTCTCCTACTTATGTATTTCTCACTTACACCTCGCCCAAAATGAACAGCCTTCTCATTTCTGTTTATCTGAAGGGACATTGTACTTCATCAGGAGGAAACAGATTCGTCTTAAGCTCAGACGATCATCCAGAAGCCAAAACATCCAAGTTTTTCGAATATTTATAAATCAATCTGAGAATAGTGGAAGACTTCATGAAGGTAAACATTTATTTCTAAAATAAAATAATAAAATACTTGAAAACTAGATGAAAACATTCTGAAAATAAAATACAATTGAAATCAATAAAAGAATATGTTTTTTTTTTTTTTTTTTTTTGAAAGAATAAAAAGTCACAAAACTGTTGATGGAATAATTCACCAAAAATTAACACATGGAATATAAACATTATCATGACGATGTAACTTAACAATGTCCAGGATTGTCCGAAAAGTCATCCCATCCTTCCTCTCCCATGCACAGGTTATTGGTGAATATTTTTTCAAACTTAATGATTTAAAAAAAAAAAATGAAAAAGGAGTTCGTTTTAAAAATACTTATATAAAGCATTACCAGAAATGCAAACACGCATTAAATATATTTTCCAACATGTTGACATTTAACACACACACACACACACATTATATATACACCTGGAGAGAGTTCCGGGGGTCAACGCCCCCGCGGCCCGGTCTGTGACCAGGCTGCGTTTCTAAATCATTACAAAACACTACACCGAACTTACATTCTTAATAAGGATGTGTTCTTCAAGTAAGCTGCGACATGAGTGTGAAACAAGTCCTTGCCTTACAGCCCGGGGTGGAGCCAGTGTCTGTCCCTCCACATAAATGGTGTACAAGATAATTAGCCTTGGTAATTGTGGCTTCGATATGTTGAGGGTAGTTGGGAGAATGTGTGTGTGTGTGTGTGTGTGTGTGTGTGTGTGTGTGTGGTGCCTGCCTCCTCCCTCCCAATTTTCGCTTTCTTTTAGTCTGTGGGAGGGTCCGTGGGAGGGTCCGTGGGAGGGTCCGTGGGAGGGCCCGACAGAGGCATTGCTTACACGAGGGTTTCTTCACATAGTGAACATTAGTAATCCTTGTCTAAATTTCTGAATGTTATTCTTATGTTCAGCAGCATAGCTTATGCTGCTGGTGTTATTCATATTATGTGCCCATCAGGAGTAACATTCGTGCCATGCTTATTCTCAAGCTCTATCAGGCTTGAGAGACATGTCAACTAGAAGGTGCTTTTATGTCCTCAGAGAAATTCCCTCTTTTGAATATACCTAAGTGAATACAGACAACAGGTTTTGAAAAGGACACGTGAGCTAACACCAGTTTATATTTGTTAGAAAACCCTTTCGGTCTAGAGATCTTGTTTACTTCTCAAAGAAATCAGGGGACCAGTACCTAAACGTCTGCTAATAAATATGTCCTAGTGTTTACTCACGCGAATTCCCCGTACTCTGTTTCTAACATTGCTGTGTCGGGAACCATGGCCGCTCTACTTGAATAAAGGTGTATATTTCTCACTGCAAATACACACTGAGAGGTGTGTATTTCTCTCAGTGTATTTCTATTCTGAGAGGTGTCTCTCTAGTGTACACACAACACAATGTACATATGTGTACATACGGTGAAAGGCCTTGCAATTTTAATACGCAGTTATATATCTAAATGTCTATATACACTAAGAGGAGTGCATACTTTAGTATAAATAAAGCGGGGTGGCCCAAAAAGGAAAACAAAAGTTTCTCTTTTTAACTTTAGTAATGTATACAAGAGAAGGGGTTACTAGCCCCTTGCTCCCAGCACTTTAGTCGCTTCTTACGACACGCATGGCTTACCGACGAAAGATTCCAGCGATATATATGTATATGTCGTGCCGAATAAGCCAAACTGGCGAGTTATGTCTAAAAAGCGAGGATTTTCTGCCTAATAAGCAGAGTGAAAAAAAAATTATTTTAAATAATAATAATTAAATTTAAGCTGATCTATGATATATTTTGTAAAATCTAGTTTAAAAAAAATACGTTACGTAGTTAGGTTAGGTGAGGTTTCTAAATTAGGTTTGGTTAAAAAAAAAATACATTATCGTCAAAGAAAACTATATCCATCAATCAGGGAACATTTTTTTTTTTTTAAAGAGTTCAACTTTTAAGGGATTTCGGCTTATTAGGCGTTTTATTGTGATTTCTTATATATGTTTACTGTATCCTTGATGTCGGTGTCCGAGTGAATTATAGCCTTAATGAACCCCGTGCTGTGGACAGCCTTTATACCTAACTAAATTAACGTGAACCGCAACAAAGACATCCACAAAGAACCGCAACAAACAAGAACCGAAACAAACAACAGCAACAGGCAAAAACACAAAGAATCGCAACAAACAACCGCAACAAACACAACTACAAACAACCGCAACAAACACAACTACAAAGAACTGTAACAATGACCGCAACAAACAAGAACCGCAACAAAGAAACACAACAAAAAAAGAACGACAACAAACAACAACAACAAAAGCGACGACAACCTTATCAACCAGAGTAACTGCCACAAAAACCATAGCAATAACCACAACTGTAAAAAAACCACACCATCCACGACAGTCAAAGCAGCCACAACGACCACGTAACAACTAACACATCACCTCTCAAACGCTTGATATCGATCGAACTTGGCTACAAAACACGGAAACCTCGCGTTGTTTTTATTCCAACAAGAGCACGAATAATCAGCTAATTGGAGCCTTCATTAAGGTGCCCAGGTACCTATCTGGCCTGGCAGTCGACGGAACTATCTGAATCATAAACAAACTGGGTTAAAACCTACCGAATACAGAAGCAGGGGACGTCAAAAGTCGAGATCCGTGCTATAAATTAGATAGATGGCTTGAATTCCGCCTCCACGATCACAACACATCTCAGGCCGTCATTTGGGGGCCTCCACTGTTGCCAACACGGTGTAGAAACTAATGATTTCATCAAAGTTGCCATCAAGAAGAAGAAACTTATTTGGTATCCCTCTCCCTCAACGTATGGAACCCAGGTGATTCGATACCAGTCGCCAAGACGGTAAAGGAACAGATTAAATGCCTATTGTCAACGTGACAAGAAACCTGATCTAATGACTGCTGCAAACACACCAAAAGAAGAGGAAAGGATTAAACAGATTTTTGCCAACAAAAGCCACCATGGTGATTCAAGAACTGGTCTTATCACCATAAGAAAATCCATCAAATAAATTTATGGCTGATGCAAACACATCTGGAGAATGAAATCGATACATAACTCTCGCAAAAGCCACAATAAACGCTCACACATGAATCAAGGTGGACTGAGAAACTGGTTAATTTTAACAAAGAGAAAAACTAAGAAATTCGGTAAATTTTCGCTAACATGGCATGAAAGTCTATTATACGATAAAAACAACTAATTAACATCGAAGCATGTAACAATAAGTTAACCCTAAAGAATTTGTTCAAATTAACATTTTTCTCTGGTAGTTTAATTAATTATAGAGATTTATTTTTATATATTCAGATTATTATTTAAGCTAAGATATAGAAATCTGACACACAAATATGTGGTTTCTTCTTTTTCTTCCTCTCACTTCTTTACCTGCCTAATTTCATTTTCCCTCTCTCCCTCCCTGCTTTCCTCCCTTCCTTTATGTCTTCCTCTCCTCACGCCTCTCTCTCTCTCTCTCTCTCTCTCTCTCTCTCTCTCTCTCTCTCTCTCTCTCTCTCTCTCTCTCTCTCTCTCTCTCTCTCTCTCTCTCTCTCTCTCTCTCTCTCTCTCTCTCTCTCTATATATATATATATATATATATATATATATATATATATATATATATATATATATATATATATATATTATCTGCTTCTCTCTTCTGTCACCCCCTCCCATTCCTCTTTCTCCCTCTCAACAATCCCCTCCCACTCTGCCTCCCACCTACGCTTCGTACATGCCTATCTCCCTGCCCACCTCCCTCCAACAAAACAATCTTCTCCACCACCCCCAGCAGGCAAGACATTCTCAGATGGTTGACCAAACTTGTTGTACGACACAGGCCATTAATCTTGCCTAATTAATACAACAATATATACCAGAGACTCACTCACATTAGAGTTTCTAACGACGCCTCGTCAAAAATCCAAAGATTTCGTAATGGCTGTATCTAAAGTTACGTAGGACTTCGTTAATGATAAGATGTTAATGTAGTAGTATTTGTTGTAATAGTGGTACTAGAAGTAGTTGTTGTAATAGTAGTAGTAGTAGTTACTGTTGCTGTAATAGAAATAATAGTAATAGTTGTTGTATGTAATAGCAGTAGTAGTAGTATTAGCAATAGTAGTAATAGTAGGAGTAGTAGCAGTGGAAGAAGCAGTTGTTGTTTTTATTATTATTACTGGTATTATTGAAAGCTCTATTAGTAATACTTCTAATCGCTAATTTAGTAAATAATAATTTACAAAATAATAATAATTAATAGTGATGACTTGGAAATAATCAAGTTTAATGTGAGGAAGGGAAGGGGAAACTCCTATTCCTCGCATCAAGATCCCTTCACCATCAAGTCACCCCTTCACCTCCTTGAAACTTGTCTGTATGGAGACAAAATATCTCTCAGGAAGACAGTAAACAACACCACGTAATTTAGACAATGGCCAGGTGGAAATACTCACCTAGCAGGAAATCCTTTCAATGGAACGTTTCGCCCAAGGCTGGTCTTTATTATCCCTGTACATTTCATAAAGCTCTGCCTTGGGCGAAACGTTTATTTATTTTCATGTATTCTTTTGTTCAATTTGGTAATAAATTTATTTGTCGTGTGTCTGTATTTGTTAATATAGAGGCAATATATGAGAGAAATGAGAAAATAAGAAAACACGAGAAAAGAAAAGAAAACACGTGAGAGAGCATGAGATAATACACAAACAAGTGAGAAAATAAGAGAGAACATGTGAACACTTGAGGGAACAAAAGAGAAGACGTGAACAGAAGAGAGACGATGTGAACACTGTGAACACGTGATAAAACTTACGAGGAAATAAGAGAAGACGAGAAAACAGGAGAGAACACTTAAGTGAGCAAGAGAGAAAACGTGGACGCATAAGAGACCTCGTGAGAAAATGAGAGAACACGTAATAACGAAAGAGGAACCAAGTGAGAAAGAGTGAGAGAACATGAGAGAACGAATCAACGAGAACACAACACGTTTCAAAGATCATCAACAGCTCTTTCTAAACATTTCAGTTATTCTTCCCACAAAACGACAGCGTTAAAAACAAAAAAACATACTCTCTTGCTGTAAAACCGGAAACGTTTCCTGAATTCTCTGGTTACTGTGAAACAAGCAGTGTTGTCTGAGTTTCTGCAGCCGTCACTCACAATGACACACCTGCATCCTTCCAAAAGACCAAACTATGTGCAGGGCGCAGCACCTGTGATTAGTTTGATGATCTATGAAGACAGGAATGGTGAGCCACGAAAGTTTCTGAAGTTTTCAATCTGATTCACAACTGATCCTCTTCTAACCAAATCTGATTACCCCTATTTCATTTATATAAGAGGGGGAGGGAAGGGGACGATAGAGAGTATACTGGATAAAGTGTTTGGTAGAATTATATTTGAAAGAGTTAGGAATAAGAGAGACATTATGATTTGAAAGGTTCAAGTAGGATTTAGCTAGAGTAGGGGATGTGTTGAACATATATTTATACTAAAGCATGTAGAACAATGTGTAGCTAAAGCACAGTTTGTCGAATTTCTGGATTTACAAAAAAAGGCATATGAGAGGGTGGATAGGGAGTACTGTGGCAGATGTTGCGAATGTATGGAATGGGTAGGAAGTCATCAAAAGCAGTTAACAGTTTTTGTCGAGAAGAGTGAACCTCAAGTTATGTAGGAATATCGATAACTCTCAAGAGTGTTGTGACTGTTTATTATGGTTATTCCAGATTCACTAACGAATGGGTGGGACAAGAGCTACACACCGTCACTGTCGCCAGGGTGAGGTGAGATCTCTCTAAAACTTTCATCAAATTACAATTGGTGGATATACTAACATTCCACAGTATGTTGCATGTTGGTTGATCTCATTATGGAGATACACAAATAACCCGCACGAGGGAGAGAGGAGCTTACGACAACGTTTCGGTCCGACTTGGACCACTTACAAAGTCACACGTAAGCTCCTCTCTCTCTCTCTCTCTCTCTCTCTCTCTCTCTCTCACACACACACACACACACACACACACACACACGCCGGTGACGAGCGGGGTTCCACAGGGGTCAGTCCTGGGACCAGTGCTGTTTCTGGTATTTGTGAACGACATGACGGAAGGAATAGACTCCGAAGTGTCCCTGTTTGCAGATGATGTGAAGTTGATGAGAAGAATTCAATCGGATTAGGACCAGGCAGAACTACAAAGGAATATGGACAGGCTGCAAGCCTGGTCCAGAAACTGGCTCCTGGAGTTCAACCCCACCAAGTGCAAAGTCATGAAAATTGGGGAAGGGCAAAGAAGACCGCAGACGGAGTACAGCCTAGGGGGCCAGAGACTGCAAACCTCAATCAAGGAAAAAGATCTTGGGGTGAGTATAACACCAGGAACATCTCCTGAGGCGCACATCAACCAAATAACTGCTGCAGCATATGGGCGCCTAGCAAACCTAAGAACAGCATTCCGACATCTTAATAAAGAATCGTTCAGGACCCTGTACACGGTGTACGTTAGGCCCATACTGGAGTATGCAGCACCAGTTTGGAACCCACACCTAGCCAAGCATGTGAAGAAGCTCGAGAAAGTGCAAAGGTTTGCAACAAGACTAGTCACGGAGCTAAGGGGTATGTCCTACGAGGGGAGGTTAAGGGAAATCGACCTGACGACACTGGAGGACAGGAGAGATAGGGAGGACATGATAACAACATATAAGATATTGAGAGGAATTGACAAAGTGGACAGAGACAGAATGTTCCAGAGATGGGACACAACAACAAGGGGACACAGATGGAAGTTGAAGACTCAGATGAATCACAGAGATGTTAGGAAGTATTTCTTCAGTCACAGAGTTGTCGGGAAATGGAATAGTTTAGGAAGCGATGTAGTGGAGGCAGGCTCTATACATAGCTTTAAGCAGAGGTATGATAAAGCTTATGGCGCAGGGAGAGTGACCCAGTAGCGGCCAGTGAAGAGGCGGGGCCAGGAGCTTTGACTCGACCCTGCAACCACAACTAGGTGAGTACATATATATATATATATATATATATATATATATATATATATATATATATATATATATATATATATAATCAAGATCTTGCAAAATTGCAGGAAGAGGAGGATGTCCAAGCAAGTACGTTCCCGAAGGACGTCTTCACTGGAGTGAAGACGTCCAGTGAAGACGTCCTTTGGGAACGTACTGCTTGGACATCCTCCTCTTTCTGCAACTTTGCAAGCTCCTGATGATGTGTTTATTGCAACACGAAAGGCCTAGAGCTATAATTCTACTCCCCGTGGTTGTTTTGTTTATATATATATATATATATATATATATATATATATATATATATATATATATATATATATATATATATATATATATATATATATATATATATATATATATATATATATATATATATATATTATATATATATATATATATATATATATATATATATATATATATATATATATATATATATATATATATATATATATATATATATATAATGTGTAAACAAGAAAGCCCTGAGAGAGAGATATTTATAATATTATCTCAAGAATGGCTTTGACATTGTTTTCGATAACCAGGACTGGAAACTCGTGGTACTTACGTGTTGGAATGTGTTAAATATTGCTACACCTCAGACATGTCACGAATAAAAGAAATTATATAAAAAAATAGCGAATACAACATTCTCAAGAAATCTGAAATAGAAACACCCTGTTTGTGTACCTCATTAAGGATTTGTCAAAGCATTAAAAAAGAAGTTAAAAAGGAGCTGCTAAGAAGCAAGTCTCGACCCAAGATGAATAACTTGGCTGAGAAATATGAAGGGAATTCGATACGAAGGCTAATGAGGTATCTGGCATCCTCGCTATTTCTCCTCACACATGACGGTCTGAGAGAGAGAGAGAGAGAGAGAGAGAGAGAGAGAGAGAGAGGAATATCATCAGTTACGTTCGTAAATTCAAAGTTAACCCAAGAAAATCAATCACTGCTATTTATTTTTGCTTCATTTTCGGGTCTCCTCGAGGGAGGTCCCTTAACGTTAGTGAGGGGCTCTTGATCTAGGGAATTAGATCTGTGCTCCAGTTCTTTGAAATAAGCCTGAATAACTTCCACTCCCCCCCCTACAGGGGCTACAGGGGATGAGATGAAAAGCTTAACACCACCTGCCTGAAGGCTGGTTGCCTTGAACCAAAACGTCTAACGTTAGCTGGGCACCAAGGTATTGGACTAGGGTGGTACGGTGAGTAGAGCACTTCGTACCTTGTTCGTAGGTTCGAGTCTCCTTCGACCTGAGATTAGTGTTTGTGAATATTTCGCCTGTTTTGCGAATTCTAAACATATACATGTATATGTGGCAGGCCAGGGTTCGACCCCACGACACATTGTCCCTCCTCAAGAAACAACACAACGTACGTGTCACCCTATCCATATACACGTGGATATACATATGGATATCCATATACATGTGGATATACACGTACGTTGTGTTGTCTCTGGAGGCGGGACAATGTGGTCGAACCCTGGCCTGCCTGTAAATGCTTCAATATCACTCGTTTCGTGGATTCATTGTTATATATTTATATTTATATATATATATATATATATATATATATATATATATATATATATATATATATATATATATATATATATATATATATATATCTTAGGCCTTGGATAAAATAAAATACATAACGGGGCAGTGGTTCAGGGCGGGTCATAAAAACTCCAGGTTGGGATCGGAGGTTGAGTTGCTCTTGTAATACTGTGAGCAGTAGGGCGATCACGCTCGTAAAACTCGGCAACCTTCTCCCTTTTTCTTCCTGGATTAGTCTTAGGCCTGAAGCTCCATGGAGTTGGTGCGAGAGGGCGCTGGAGGGAGGGAGGGACTAATAGTGTGGATGGAAAGGAAGAAATGACGGAGTGGCTGAGAAATGGAATAGAAGGATGGAGGGAGTAAGGAACTGGATGAGCATACGGAGGGACAAAGGAAATGAGGATGAGTTGAGAGAGATGAATTAAGAGACTGGAAGTAGTGAGGGGACAGGAGAGGGAACAGTACACACCCTGACAATAAAAATCATATATTATGTGTCTCATGGGTCATGAAGGTTGCATGTAAGCTGTTTACCACTTGCCAAGAACACCTTAGTATCCAAAATATGGAGTAAACTCCAATGTACACTGAGACTCATGCATTTTTCACTTATTTAAGTTTACACTATATATACCAGATTACAGATTTATAAAAGTTTCCCGTCTGACTACACAATTTTCAAGTATGATTATCATAGTTTACTGTCAGATTATAATACTGTCAGGGTGTATAGGACAGGAGGTGTGCGTTATTCAGTGTGTATAAACTGAGAGTTTACTCTAATCCTTAGTTTAGGGTCTGAAGTGCACTTGACTGCTGGTGAACGGGTTTTATGAAGCTGACTCTCGCATATTTGACAGACTTGTAACCCAAGAAGCCAACCATATCATTCTTTAGTGCGTATACACTGAGAGTTCACCAGATGATACCAGGTTATGCCTGTATCGTATAAAAATATATCAGTCATAAGCCCGGTTATACCAAAATTAAGCCAGGATATACACCAGTCATTACCCTGGTTATACCAATTTCAGGCCAGGATATACCAGTCATACGACAATTTCTTCCAATATCCAGACAGAATATACTAGTGCCACCAAGAGATCTCGAAGGAGACATTCCAAGGACTTTATCAGGTCTCACTGTAGCATCGAAGAACCAAAACAAGAAACTTATTACAGATGGCGGAATGCGAAGACGATTGGGGAAGGAGGAGAAAGGGAGGAGAAGAACAGGATAGGGGGAGAAGAGGTGGGGTGGAGGGGAGGAGATGTGGAGGAGGAAACTTTGACAATTCCAGAAATGTGAAGATTCCAGGACATGTCAGAAGTGACTGTAATGCCAGAGATATTGACAGAGGATTGATATAAACAAATAGAAGAATAGCTTATAACAGACTTGCGTCTGCGTTATTGTAATATCCATAAATTCTGCATTCTTTCGATTGCCTCTGTATTATAAGTTTGCCACAGAGAGACGGAATTAAGATTGTGATGTAGACGAACCGTCTCACATATATCAGGTCACAACATGACCAGTCCAGCAGTTGCTAATGTGGCACACCCTGCCCACGTCAGGGAAGTGTGAAAAACCGTGGCAATCCCAGGAGAGAACACCTGTGTTCTGGGTTCTCAGACGGTTCCTCTACATCACAATATCAGAGTTGAGAACCGGACTGGAATGTCTGCAGAATTAATATTAATGTCAGAAACTGTTCTAAGAATTAATATTTGTTTCAGAAAAACTTTTTGTTTGTTTGAATAGAAAATAGAAAATAGAGAAAAAAATGATTGTATCAAGAACTGGAATGACTACCTTCCTTATGTTAGGTAAATGGATACAAATGCAGTATTGTAGCAATGTTTCGCTCTCCATGAGCTTTGTCACGCCGTTATGGCTTGACAAAGCTCCTGGAGAGCGAAACGTTGCCACAATAAAATGTCACATCAGTTACATATGTGTCCATTCACCTAATAATTTGACTGTAACTATTATTACCTTATTATATCTTCCTTATGTCTTCCATAGAGATTCCAGGCCAGAGATACTCACAAATACACACACACACACACACACACACACACACGGCCTGATGCAAGCCTGCCTGATCACGGAGGGCGGTTCAATCCGGCGGAGGAAACATTTCAAGTGTTTCCTTACACACACACACACACACACACACACACACACACACACATACATACAACAGGCCTAGTGTCAAATCGACATGTGCCTAGGACAAAATGGTAACTAACACACAACATGTCAAGTCATTACAATGGTGTCAGAGTGCTATAGAGCCATAAACAATGACGTGTCCTTGTTTAATGGTCTCACCCATAACTATCCACCGCTAATTGGCTGAAATGTTTTTGCAAAGTGACAAAAACAGCAAAAACAAACTATTGTCTCCATCCCTTCATCCCCTCATGGAGGCTTGGCCCCGGACCGGGCCGGGGGGGTGGTTGACCCCCCTCTCCCCTACGTACCCTTCAGGTCTCATTCTCTCTCTCTCTCTCTCTGTCCCTTCTCTCTCTCTCTCTCTCTCTCTCTCTCTCTCTCTCTCTCTCTCTCTCTCTCTCTCTCTCTCTCTCTCTCTCTCTCTGCTCTCCTCTCCTCTCTAGCCTCTCCCTCAATTACTCCGTCCCATCTATCCCAACCCTTTCCATTCAACCATCCCATTCCAGGCAATTCTATCCCATGCCATTCCATTCAATCTCGTACCATACCATTCCATGCACTTCCATCCCAAACCATTAAATCCCATTCCATGGCACCTATTCTATTCCATTCCATCTTATGCCATCAATCCCATTCCAATCCATAAAATTTCATCTCGTCTCATCCCATTCCAACCCCTGTCATCAAACTCTCTCCCATCCCATTTCATCCGGTCCCATCCAATTCCATCTGTCATATGAGTCGGATGCATTTCGCCAGCCATAACGTAAGTCTGGCCAGCCAGAATCATGTCTGGCTGGCCAGAATGGCTGGATGTATTGCGTCATTACAGACCTTATGAACTTACCCCATTAGGCCTACGTAGAGGCTAATTTGAGTGAGATTACGTCCTTAGTGGAAAATGTTTTACTGGTGTGGTTGTGGGTGTTGTGGGTTGATGTGGGTGGTAGGTTGTGGTGGGTTATGGTGGGGTTGTGGGTGGTTGTGGGGGATTGTGGTGGGTATGGTGAGTTGTGGGTGATTGTAATTGGTTGTGGGGGATTGTGGTGGGTATGGTGAGTTGTGGGTGATTGTAATTGGTTGTCATGGTTGTAGGGCGTTGTGGGAGGTTGTTGGTAATTGTGGTTGGTTGTTATGGGTTGTGGGAAGTTGTGGTGGGATATCGGTGGTTGTGGTGGGTTGTGGTTGGTTGTGGTGAGTTGTTGGTGGTTGTGGGTGGTCGTAGGTGGGTGATGGTGGTGGTGGTAGTAGTTACAATGATAGTATGGGTGGAAAGGAGTTGTTGGTGGTGACAGTGATGGCGGTGGTAGTGGTAGAGGTGATGATGGTGGTAATAGCGTTGTTGTGGTTGGTGATGATAGTGGTGATAGTGATAATGGTAGAAAAGATGTGACTTTGTGTTGTTGATAATGACTGTGTACTCACTTATATGTACTCGCTTATATGTGGTTGCTGGGGTCGAATCACAGCTCCTGGCCCCGCCTCTTCGCTAGTCGCTACTAGATCCACTTTCAGCTCCAAAAGCCTTTTCGTATCTCTTCTTAAAGCCGTGTACTGACCTAATTGTGGTTGCAGGGGTCGACTCATAGCTCCTACCCCCGCCTCTTCACTGGTCGTTACTAGGTCACTCACTCTCTGCTCCGTGAGCTTTATCATACCTCTTCTTAAAGCTATGTATGGATTCTGCCTCCACCTCACTTTCCAGACTATTACATTTCCTGACGTGTGTGTGTGTGTGAGTGTACTCACCTAATTGTGGTTGCAGGGGTCGAGACTTAGATCCTGGCCCCCGCCTCTTTACTGACCGCTACTAGGTCCTCTCTCTCCCTGCTCCATGAGCTTTATCATACCTCGTCTTAAAGCTATGTATGGTTCCTGCCTCTACTACATCACTTGCTAGACTGTGTGTGTGTGTGTGAGAGAGAGAGAGAGAGAGAGAGAGAGAGGGAGTGTGCGTGGGAGCACACACGTGTGCCCCAGCATCTCAGTGGATCTTCTGGGATCCACGAAAGTTTCTGAGTAGCGTGGTCCTCAGTGGGACCACCACGTCCGAATCCTAGTGTGAAAGATGGTTCGTGGAGTCGGTAAGTACCACACTTATCTTGGACTCCCTCTTGACCAAGGGTTCTGACCCACACGCTGCTACACGCCTTCTTCTCTATCAGCTGTTGTTTGCCTGTTTTTCTGACTCATTTCCTCTCTGATTTTCCTTGTTTTGGTCATTTCCTCCTCTCATTATAGGTGCTAGTCAGTTTTTATAGCATTTTTCGACGTTTCAGAACGATCTGGGGAAGGACAATTAATTTGTATTTTATATATATGTGGAAATAAATAGAAAATAATTGCATGTCCACAAATATGAAAAAAAAAACAGAAAAGGCTAATAGAACAAATAATTAATCGTTTTCTTTTGTTTTTACGTACGTCTTCAGACGTGTGTAAACGTCTACGAATGTGTGTAAACACAGGAAAACACTCAGATGTTTGCATTCTTATTATATTCCTTTTGATTTTCTTTTTGTCTTTTATATTCAGGTGCTCGTAGCTCATAACCTTCGGCTCACAAGCGGAAGAACCGGGTTCAAAGCCAGACAAGGAAGTGTATGGCTCTTGAATCCAGCCAGAAGCCAAAGGTAAACAGAGATAGCAACTCAGGTTAACGAAGAGGAAGAGGATAACATTTTTTTTTATTTAGCAAAACTGGATACATCAGTAGTGTGCTGCTACCCTATTCTATATGTTAATTGCACAGAATGTTATGAGACGGGAGAGGAGGAGAGATATAGAAGGAGATAAAGAGGAGGGAAGGAAATTTAATGGAGAAAATTGTTAGAGGTTAGATAATGGAAATTATTATTATGATTTAAAGGATATTCACTGGAAAGCGCTAAATCTGAATGGGTCGTACGTCGCCTAGGAAATATGAGGTAATTAAGCTAGTGAAGTACAGCTTTAGTTCACGTGAATCAAGGAACAGCAGTCGAGGAAGAGCTAGGAGTATGAGATGAAGGGAAATGGAGGAAGTCTCAAAGAGGGATAAGGGAGGGGAAGGGGAAAAGGGTATGTAGAAATGGGGGGCTGAGAGACAGCCTACCTGAATGCTAATTGGGCAATTATACTTAAAATTTTGCTCTAAACCACCGCAAATGATTCACCTCTCCACTCTACCTTTTTTGTCTGTCTCATGAATACACACGAGATTAACCAGACTCAACCACCTCCATGGTGGTTGTGCAACCTTCTAGATAGCCACAACCTATGAGGTAACCACATCCTCCTCTAAGGTACTGTAGCCACAACCTCTACATCAACCACAACCATACCCCGTCTCACCCCAGGCTCACCTCTCCCAGCGTCTCATGCCACTTCGCCAAACTACCAGTATACACCCTCCAATACAGTCACTTCATATATATATATATATATATATATATATATATATTATATTATACCATCATTTAGCAATCGTATCATACCAACCATTCTCAGTTCCTTTATATTCAACTCCACCAAACCCAACCACAACAAACACCCCACCATAACACGTACAACCACACTCCACCAGCCTCGATCACACCCTACCATACATAATCCCGCTACACATCACCTCAATCTACCCATCCACTATCCACCATATACCACACCACCACATCACACTAAACAACAAATCACCATACCGCAATTCACTCTTGCAACATGACAATTCTACCACCCCAGTACCCGCTTGTCTCTTATACCCGCCCACACCCGCCTCTACCAACTGCCAATTTCCATTTCTCTTCATGCTTTATGAGGGAAAACCTCATAATTTAATATGCACACAACCCTGGGCAGTTTGTATCACCAGTTGGGAACCATCGTAATGTTGATCTTGATCTGGAAGTTTGTGTTTACCTTTGGATAATGCCAGAGTCACTATTTCCTAGTTTTTGTTCCACATCACCTGAGTGAATAAAGTGAGTTAGGAACGAGTATTTACAGAGTGAAGTGTATATCTGAGGATCCTCAGAATTTCCTTTAATTTCAAGGACTAATGTACCTTTGGTGAGTGGCTTACAGGTGACTTGCAGTCTTGATGTCCCTAGAGTAGTCGATAGGTATTAAATCTTACGAAGAAAACAGTGAACTGCCACAGGATGTATACACCGAGAGACGTAGGGATAAAAGCATTATTGATGGTGAACAGGTTCCATCCATCCTCAATGACCCTCGTGTAGTCGACAGCCTTGAAACCCCATTAACCAACCAACCGTGAATTGAGGTCATGACATTCTGTGTTAAGAAACTCCTTTCTATCATACTGATTAGCCTAGCAACCTCTTGATTGTTTAATAGTGACAGTTTACGAGTATATCCAGTGCGAGATGTATATCTCTTATTGTATATACTTGTACACTGAGAGTTTACTTTAATCCCTCTATAAGGGATTAAAGAATCATTATTGTAAAGGCAAAATACTGTCTTAATCACCCTCGTGCAGTCGAATGGCTTTAAACATAGCAAAACAACTGATAGTTTGCTCTAACTGACGCTAGGGGTATTAAAGCCATATACTGGTGAAGGAAAGACACGCGTTGCCGAACAAAGTTTTAATGGAACAACGTTTCGCTCTGTGTAGAGCTTTATCAAGTCATCCAATCGGAGAGGGAGAGACGTCGCCAAAATAACTTGTCCTAAAAATTATATATTTCCTTCACTAGTGTCGGCAATGCGTCATTTGGAACTCGAAGTCACTCGTTGTTAGTCTTACAATAAGTAATTGTTGATTTCGTCAGTTTATGTGGAAGATAAACTACCCCTGAATAAGACAGTGTCTTATTCAGGAGTCTCTCAGATTTCATTAAGTTCGAACTTGATCTAAAACAAAAGCTTGATTGGCTTGTTGGTTAATTTTGTTTAGAACTTATCGACTACAAGAAGGTCATTAAAGCTGCATTGTAACCTATTATAACCATAATTCTTAAAGGGGTTGACGGGGAAGCCAGCGAAAGGCGTCGGTCAGATGACCAAACTCTCCAGCTGCGAGTCATCATATGACTAAGACACGCGTCAGGAAACACTTGTCCTGTTTCCAGACAAAACTAACCTAACCTAACCTAACCTAACCTAACCTTACCTAACCTAACCTGTAACCTATTTACCAGCAGTCAAGAATTCTGTAATTTCTGCGCATATTCACTGAGAGATACATCCTTTTAGGTATAAATATATCCTTGAAAAGGTATATACGCTAGGCTACGTGTGTTGATATTCGCCTGGTCGGATTGTTGCCTCTGCCTCCACAGCGATAAGTATTTTATTGCTCTCATTGCTGTGAATTTCGACAAGCTGGGTAATAAAGTTTCTATATACCTTGACTACTGTTGGTAACAACGTTGTTGCATTTTAAGAAAATAAGAACAGCAAATCCCAGTGTCACTGAGTTTAATTAAGTTCTGAAGTTCTCTCTCTCTCTCTCTCTCTCTCTCTCTCTCTCTCTCTCTCTCTCTCTCTCTCTCTCTCTCTCTCTCTCTCTCTCCTCTCTCTCTCTCTCTTTTCTCTCTCTCTCTCTCTCTCTCTCTCTCTCTCTACCCATCCCTATTCGTATCCCCCATCTTAAGCTAGCAAATCCGGATTTATGCAAGTTAACTTTATGTTAATTTAATTTACCGATGTTCTTACACCAGTATATAATACGGATTTAAAGAACATGAGAAAACTTTGCACCTGATATTAACGCCGTTGTATCCGACCCCATGACAAGAAAAAAAAACTTCCCTTAATAGAAAATGTTTTCGTTCGATTTAAGACAACGTTACATCCGAAAATATATTGATACTCTCTGGTTAAACTGGCGTCTCGGTCTGTGATTCTCAATTGTCAGCTTCCGCCTATCCTCCTCCTTCTCCCTTCCTCTTCTTTCTCCCTTCCTCCTATCTCCTTTCCCTCCCTCACTCCTTTAGTTCTTGCATCTGTCTCTCTCTTCACCACCTTTCTCTCCCCGACCTTAATCTCATTTACGGTGCCTCGTGGCCTGGTACGGTGCTCCGTGGCCTGGTACGGTGCCCCGTGGCCTGGTACGGTGCCCCGTGGCCTGGTACGGTGCCTCGTGGCCTGGTACGGTGCCCCGTGGCCTGGTGGCTAAAGCTCTCGCTTCACACGGCGAGTGTCTGGGTTTGATTCCCAGAGAGGGTAGAAACATTGGGCGTGTTTCCTTACACCGGTTGTCTATGTTCACCCATCAGTAAAATGGGTACCTGGGTGTTAGTCGACTGGTGTGGGTCGCATCCTGGGACAAAACTGACCTAATTTGCCAGAAATACTCTGCATAACCTCGGCTTTCTATATAGTGGTATGTCATTGATGTCAGCTATGCTTGTATACCATGTACATGTACTTGTAGTAAATAAAGATAGTATTATTATTATTTGCCTCCCTAAACAAGCGTCTCTCTCTCTCTCTCTCTCTCTCTCTCTCTCTCTCTCTCTCTCTCTCTCTCTCTCTCTCTCTCTCCTCTCTCTCTCTCTCTCTCTCTCTCTCTATCTATCTCTCTCTCTCTCCCCTACCTTAACCTCATTTGCCTCCTTACACAGTGGAAACCAGCTTGTTGATCCATCATATGCTTAAAATAAGTAATGCTTATTCCCTTTCCTTCTAGCGACAGCTCTTTAGTTCACCTATTTCTTCATTTTGAAGTATGTTAATCTTCAATTTTTCCTCAAGTCAGGTGAAGTGTGTCTTCCTATCATTTTCATGTCCCACGAAAAATATCTTCCTATTTTCTTCAAGTCACAGTATTTTCATATCTTTTTCAAGTCACAGGAAGTGTGCCTTCCTATTTTCTTCAGCAGGAATCGTTTTTCCATTTTCTTTAATCTCTAATATTTACCCGTGATCTCATTCGACAGCTTTCCTAACCTCCCTGTTGATTACTAGGTCAACCAAACTGTCGTGTGGGTTCTTGATGGATTTGGTAATAAACACAAACGTAGCTTGGCTTAGTAACTTATATATTAGTGGAAAAATATGGGAAGCACTCAGGCCTGACCTGTCTGTCTCTATACCTAGCTCTGAACTGAGGCCAGTGGGCGAGAACGCCCAAGGCATTCAAAGGGTGACTTATGACATCATGCTAGGTCAGCAGAATGACTCAGTAATGGTCAGTGATCGTAGGGAGGCTGTGACTCAATAACGGTTATACTGAAATACTACTACTGACAAAACTGTTGTCGTTCGTGGCACAAGGATGTTGACACAGTGTTCCCACATTGTACCAGTGGCTCTCATGCTTTTTACTGAGTCTGTTTTACACCTCCCATTTCTCTCACTCCAGTATGTTTTTTTATTGTAGTATGCAGATTTTGGCTTAGGCCCTCCAGTATCTTTTACGTGTATGTTGTCAGGTATTTCTCTCGCCCTCTCTCCACTGATTATATTTCAGTTTCTTTCAAGTGTCTCCAGTAATTTAAATTGTTTATCTGCTCTATGCAGGCACGTTTCCCAGCTCTGATATTTATCCTGCCTTGAACGGATCTGTCAACACTGAGCAGTACTCTAGGCGGAAGAGCGCAAGTGATTTGAATCATGTTAATATTGGCAATATTTATCTTGGTCTGAACGTTTCATTAGCCACGCTGTCATTTTCATGGTTTTCCAAGTGTTTGCTTTGTGTTTCTAAAAGATTAATCAGCTGACATTATACACCTAAGTCTTTTACGTGTTCTTTTTGTTCTACGATGGAGACCCACCTGTTTTTGTATACACTGCACCTTTTGAATTCTTCATTCTTTCCACATCTGAAGAACTGGAATTTGTCCCCATTAATAAACATGTTATTTTCCACCACCCACTGGAAGACTTTGCTCACATCCTCATGCAAATTTTTGGTGACTACTGCTAATATGACTTTCATGCTAATTTTAGTATCGTCCGCAAAGAATGATACATGTCTGTAGTTTGGGTTCAGGTAACAAGTAGATAATACAAGTTTTTGATAACAGTAAGATAAGTGATAAGTATTGCATAGAGAGAGAGAGAGAGAGAGAGAGAGAGAGAGAGAGAGAGAGAGAGAGAGAGAGAGAGAGAGAGAGAGAGAGAGAGAGAGAGAGAGAGAGAGAGAGCATAAAACTATAGCTTATTTGCGAGCCTTCAAAAAATCTCTCTTAAGCTGAGGACTGAGCTGGAAAATGAGAATGGTGTCTGAGCAAGAAGGATAAAAAGATCCAACGTCATTTAGAAGGGGACGTGATTATTAATTTTATAATCAAGAGGAAGCGCTAAATCATTAAGGGTCATCTAAGGAGAAGGAAGGTGTCTGCAAGGTATCTCGTCTTGGGAAGTCTTCACCAGCATCAAGGCAAAATGCTTTGAAGGGTTAAGGGAAAGAAGGAAATTTTAACTTAGCCGCAAGTCAGAAATTATGATAGTGTGCTTCACTGTAAATGTGACTGATGGTGAGAGTGTGCTTCACTGTAAATGTGACTGATGGTGAGAGTGTGCTTCACTGTAGCTGTGACTGATGGTGAGTGTGCTTCACTGCAACTGTGACTGATGGTGAGAGTGTGCTTCACTGTAGCTGTGACTGATGGTGAGTGTGCTTCACTGTAACTGTGACTGATGGTGAGAGTGTGCTTCACTGTAACTGTGACTGATGGTGAGAGTGCTTCACTGTGGGTGTGACTGATTGTGAGAGTGTGCTTCACTGTAACTGTGACTGATGGTGAGAGTGTGCTTCACTGTAACTGTGACTGAAGGTGAGAGTGTTTCACTGTGGGTGTGACTGATTGTGAGAGTGTGTTTCACTGTAACTGTGACTGAAGGTGAGAGTGCTTCACTGTGGCTGTGACTGATGGTGAGAGTGTGCTTCACTGAAGCTGTGACTTATGGTGAGAGTGTGCTTCACAGTGGGTGTGACTGATGGTGAGAGTGTGCTTCACTCTGGGTGTGACTGATGGTGAGAGTGTGCTTCACTCTGGGTGTGACTGATGGTGAGTGTGCTTCACTGTAGCTGTGACAGATGGTGAGTGTGTGCTTCACTGTAACTGTGACTGATGGTGAGAGTGTGCTTCACAGTGGGTGTGACTTATGGTGAGAGTGTGCTTCACAGTAGGTGTGACTGATGGTGAGAGTGTGCTTCACTCTGGGTGTGACTGATGGTGAGAGTGTGCTTCACTGTGGATGGGACTGATGGTGAGAGTGTGCTTCACTGTAACTGTGACTGATGGTGAGAGTGTGCTTCACTGTGGCTGTGACTGATGGTGAGAGTGTGCTTCACTGTAACTGTGACTGATGGTGAGAGTGTGCTTCACTGTGGATGGGACTGATGGTGAGAGTGCTTCACTGTAACTGTGACTGATGGTGAGAGTGTGCTTCACTAAAACTGTGACTGATAGTGAGAGTGTGCTTCACTGTAACTGTGACTGATGGTGAGAGTGTGCTTCACTGTAACTGTGACTGATGGTGAGAGTGTGCTTCACTGTAACTGTGACTGATGGTGAGAGTGTGCTTCACTGTGGATGGGACTGATGGTGAGAGTGTGCTTCACTGTAACTGTGACTGATGGTGAGAGTGTGCTTCACTGTAACTGTGACTGATGGTGAGAGTGTGCTTCACTGTAACTGTGACTGATGGTGAGAGTGTACTTCACTGTGGCTGTGACTGATGGTGAGAGTGTACTTCACTGTGGCTGTGACTGATGGTGAGAGTGTGCTTCACTGTGGCTGTGACTGATGGTGAGTGTGTGCTTCACTGTAACTGTGACTGATGGTGAGTGTGTGCTTCACTGTGGCTGTGACTGATGGTGAGAGTGTGCTTCACTGTAACTGTGACTGATGGTGAGAGTGTGCTTCACTGTAACTGTGACTGATGGTGAGAGTGTGCTTCACTGTAACTGTGACTGATGGTGAGAGTGTACTTCACTGTGGCTGTGACTGATGGTGAGAGTGTACTTCACTGTGGCTGTGACTGATGGTGAGAGTGTGCTTCACTGTAACTGTGACTGATGGTGAGAGTGTACTTCACTGTAACTGTGACTGATGGTGAGAGTGTGCTTCACTGTAGCTGTGACTGGTGTTGCCACTGATGGTACTGTGATTTATGGTACTGTTATTGATGGTGATGGTATTGATGGGGATGTGATTGATGGTGCTGTATTGATGGAGCTGCGATTCAGGATATATAAACACACATATACATACATATATATATTGTACAATGTATAAAATAATACTTTACTAACCATGGTGTAGCTAATTTTCATGCTGTTTTCAACACATAATTAACACAAATAACCCGCACATGTTAGACAGGAGCTGACGACGACGTTTCGCTCCGACTTGGATCATTATTGTGCCTTTTTGTTCTTTAAATAATAGCATTCACCTTTTAAATAATAAAATTATAAAAAAAATATTTAAAAAAATATATAAAATTTTTAGTAAAAAAATTTATACATTTTTTTTAGACAAAAAAGTTTTTACCATTTTTTTTTTAGACTTTGCAAAACATCAAAATATACATTAAAAAGGACTCTTGGGTTTGGATCCGGGACTGGATCGAAACAAATACCGCGCAGCATTAAGAGTGAAGCATGGGATTAGTTGAGTATAACAAGTGCGGTGCTTCAAGGAACAGTTCCTGGCCCCATCATGTCATAGACAACTTGCTCCGAAAATCTTATTTACAACAGATTAGTTTATTTTCACTGTTTTTCAAGATTATTTTAGTGGTAATTGTTTTGAATAGTTTTTTTGAGGATTTTACCGGTTTTCTTTCCCCAACTGTGGTGTCGAGGACATGACAGATGGGGAAGAGCTTTCTGATTTCTCTTCTTGTCCTTGAAGAAAGGATCTGTAACTTCTTTGTCAGTATTAAGAAGATAATCAAGTAATTTACACCAAGATGTTTTGTGTCAGTCATATTTTATGTATTTTTTTAGATTTTTTTCCCTCTTTCTCCCTCTCATTTTGTTTCTCCCTTCCTCTCGTTTTATTCCCCCTCCCCTTTCCACATTTATTCCCCTTAACATTTCCCCCTCTTTCTCACCCTCTGTCCCTCCCTCCTTCATCCTCTATCCCTCCTCCACCTCTCTTCCTCACGTTATCGGTCTTATCCTGTCTTCCACGAATCACAATGTCAAGGACTTGGTCAGCATCGTGTCAATATTTGCTTAATAATACATGTGTGTTGATTTAGCTATCGCACCGTCGTCAGAGAGACACTGGAGGCTGGGTCATGTGCGTCTCTCCTCAGCTATCGCACCGTCGTCAGAGAGACACTGGAGGCTGGGTCATGTGCGTCTCTCCTCAGCTATCGCACCGTCGTCAGAGAGACACTGGAGGCTGGGTCATGTGCGTCTCTCCTCAGCTATCGCACCGTCGTCAGAGAGACACTGGAGGCTGGGTCATGTGCGTCTCTCCTCATCAAGGAAGTACAAATCAAACTGATAAGCGAAATAATTATTAAACTTAAAATGAAAGTTAAAATGATAAAAGCGATGATGTTAATTACGCTTATGATAATGATCATAGCAAGGATTTTAATAATAATAATTATTATTATACTGCTGCTGCTACTACTGCTACTGCTACTACTACTACTACTACTACTACTATTACTACAACTAATAATAATAATAATAATAATAATAATAATAATAATAATAATAATAATAATAATAATAATAATAATAATAATAAAACATTTTGTCCAGGGATTCTATGAATTCAAAATTTATAAAGTAGCTTGTGAACGAAGGTTTTTTCGATAAAATTTCATATATTACACATTGTGACTTATTTACATACTTCTCGGGGTGTTCAGCTTTATCATGGCATTTCGTGATAAAGCTCTACAATGAGCGAAACGTTGTCTTAAAAAACGCTTGTTCTGTAACGTTCTTCTTTCCATCACTAAAATTCGTTTTTAAGTTGCAAGTTCCCTTACTAAGTTGTCTAAGTCGGCTTCGTAATCTCTGACGTTAAACGTCGTCGTGACTTCGTTCCTAAGTTTAGTGTCATCGGTGAATACCGATATTATACCGCATAACCAGTTATCAATGTCACTTATGTAAATCACGAACAGAACCGGTTCCAAGCTTGACCTTTGTTGCATGGCGCTCGTTACGCCTAGCCATTCAGAAGCATTACCATAACAACTACCAATTGTTTTCATGCTGATCGCTGATTTTCAGGTTACTGAAATTCACCTTCATCTATAACGTTTGTAATTTATACTAAGTAGAGGCTTACGAAAAAATTTCTGGGAACAGAGTTATAATAAATCTTCCTTTTTTAAGACTCCTTAAATATGCCATAAAAGAAAACAAGAATATATAATTAAGAAATCGTCTATCTGAAGATTAAGCTTTTTATTACTGTTTTTTTTATTGATGTGCCTATTTGTTTATCAATTTATGCACGATTGTGACTTATTTATGTTATTAATGGTGACTCTTCGTTTGTGGTGGTTATCTGCTTGTCTGTAGATGTCTGTCTGTTCATATTTCTCTGTATTTGTTAGCAGTTCCTTGTGTGACTCGTGCTATAATGTCACTTTATACAATTATTAGTTAATTTATTATTATTATTATTATTATTATTATTATTATTATTATTATTATTATTATTATTATTATTATTATTATTATTATTATTATTATTATTTACAAATAAAATATTATGCTCCATAAAAAGTCAACTCTCTATCTCTCTCTCTCTCTCTCTCTCTCTCTCTCTCTCTCTCTTACACATACATGCAGGAGCATGCATGATAGGCTCTCACTGTCCGTTATGTGTGTTTGTCCACGACTCATGAAAGTGACCCTGTCATCGTCATGAATTATTGAAGTAACCTGATACCTCCTCTCAGAACACTCTGTTTGTAAGCCACACTCATCCACACACCCACCACAAGCATCTCAAGCATATACACTCACACACACACACAAGCACACACACACACACATACACATATCACCAATCAAGTGCGTTCGGTGTTGACAAGAATTTAGCAATAATACATTGTAATACATCTTCATAAGGACCATTAGGAAAGCAAACAGTTCGTAAAATAAAGTTAAAAATCCCTTTCCAACCACCAGGATAGGGATGGGGAGGGCGGAGAAGAATGGAACAGAAACCAAAAACAACTGGCCACACAGCATAATGCTAAACAACGAATGTCTGAAGATCAAAGCAAACTCAGTGAGGTCCCGTCAATGTATTGTTGGTAAACCATTTGTCTGCTGAGAGACAGACAGCAAACTGATTTGTGTGCGTGTGTACTCACCGATTTGTACCTCCCGATTCAAGTTTGCTTGCCTCCTGCTCCCTGATCTTACAACTACTAAAACTATAGTGACTGACATTACTGATTCTGGCTCTTTTGACCCTGTCATACCTACTCTTGAAACTGTACAAGTATGGTTCATTACACTCTAATTCAGAGACTGAAAAGTGCTTCTTATCGTCCCTATAACTAATCTTAGGCTTTAGTTTCCAAATATATGGTGTTCATATATATATATATATATATATATATATATATATATATATATATATATATATATATATATATATATATATATATATATATATATATATAAAGGCATGTTACACATTGGTATTTTATATCATTACCGTAAAGTATGAAACATTTGCTATACTTAGCATGAAATTAACAAATTACATCCAGGCATCATTACTTAACTCGCCTGCCCAAACCAGAGACGTGCCGTTTTTCATTGTGGTGGTGGTGGTAGGTGGTGGTAGGTGGTGGTGCTAGTGGTGATGGTGGTGGTAGGTGGTGGTGCTAGTGGTGATGGTGGTGGTAGGTGGTGGTGCTAGTGGTGATGGTGGTGGTAGGTAGTGGTGGTGCTGCTGCTGCTGGTGGTGGTACGTGGTGGTGGTGGCTTTACTAGTAGCAGTAGTAGTGATTGTAACGATAGTAGTGTTAGTGACGATAGTGATAGTTATATTGAATGTGGTAGTTGTACAGTGGTTGTATAGGTGGTAGCTTTATTGATGGTGGGAGTAGTAACAGACATAATAGTAGCAGTGTTGATATTAGTAGTAGTACTGTAGTAGTGGCAGTAGTAGTAACCTTGTTACACAACCCGCACAAAGAATGAAATTTATGACTACTACTACTACTACTACTATCTCTACCCCACTATTTCTACCATTTTGCTACTACCTCTCGTTCTACGACTAGCCACGCTCCCCCTCTCCTTTATATACTGGCTCCCTTCCATTCACGCTTTTGTGTGACTACTAAATATTACAAGTCGGACCGAAACGTCGTCCTAAGTTTCTGTCTCTCTCATGTGCTAGTTATTGTGCATTGTTCCAGTCATGGTATTGTGCCTTTTTATTCCTTAGTAATATTGTTGGTATTAAAAGTAGTATCAGTAATATCAGCTGTGATATTAGTACTAGTTGGTCTGTAGTAGTCCTGGTAGTATTGGCAGAAATTCTACTAATTTTGGAACGTACTAGTAGCAGTGGAGGTGGTGGGAATAGTAATCGTTCCGGTAGTCGTAGATGTAGTACAAATAACTGTTGTAGTAGTAGCAGTAGTTTTAGTATCATGATAATTGTTGTTGGTAGTGTGCAAATACTCGCCCTCTCACGCGTTTTATCAAACTATTCTGACTTTGCGTTTGCGTGAGTAGTTTACTTGGTTCTGCTCTGTTATTTGTGTGTTATTAGCGAGGAAAAAACTTTTTTGCAATATAAAGTTTTATTGGAACAATAAAGATGAAGATCTTAGCTGATGGAAAATTTGTCCCAGTCAGAGCTTGTTCAGTAAGATATCTTATTATTATTATTATTATTATTATTATTATTATTATTATTATTATTATTATTATTATTATTATTATTATTATTATTATTATTATTATTATTATTATTATTTCAGCTTTAAGGCCACTGAGGAATATAAAGATAGTGTAATAACCTACGCGACATGTCAAAGTATCCTATTAATGAAAATAAGATACCAGACATATTAAGCAAATATCCTAAATTTGCTTGCAACACGTAAGACACAATTTGTAGATACATATGCAGATGTGTTTGTGAGGAAGCAAAGACAGCCTCAACGTAGTAGTTGTAGTATAAGTAGTAGTAGTAATAATGATAGTATTAGAGGTATTAGAAGCAAAAGTATATACTGTATTTAGTCTTCCGTGCAATACTTAGAACGCGGTTTTAACTTAACTTTTTACACTGCAAGAAAGCAGGAGAGTAGGCTTATCTGCGACAACAACACCAGGCCTCTATAAAACCACCGTGTTATAGGCCTATCTTCGTATATCTCGCCTGACCGCACACCCCTCACTTAACTGCCTATACACCACCCACTTATCCGGCCATAGACCACCACTTAGCTGGCCATAGACCAACACTTAGCTGGCCATTAACTCTCACTTCGGCTCTGTTATTACCGATGCTGTGTAGCCAACACAGCGGACGATCCTATGTAACCCCCCATCCTCCTCTGTGGTTTAGGATTCTCCACGACAAATCCACCTGTGGTTTAGGATACCCATGATATCTAGGGGATAGAGGTTTAGGTTCACAACCGAAAGAAGCCTGGTTTGACCCTTTGACGAGTCAAGACACGTGGAAAGAAGAGTCTATTTAGTCTCTCTGCCACGATTCACATAGAAGTTATTATATAATTGGCTTAGAAAATAGATATATTAATGAATGACAAGCCACTGAAGCCAGTGGCTTCTACAGTCCAATACAGAGAAGAACGGCGTAATGTGATGAGTAGTTTGAAGTAATCAGTCCCTCAGCCTTGTATTGATGTAATCAGTCCATCAGTCTTTTCAAGAGTGATGCAATAATTACATCGACTCCAGGCTGAGGGACTGATTACCTCAAACTCCACTCCATCTTCCAACGTTCTTAGTAATGGACTGATGAATCCACTGGCTGGAGAAACGTTCCCACAACAAAGATGCCCACTTGTTGCACGTGTCTCATTACTCACGAAATCGTAATGACACGATTGCAAACAAATCATACCACTGACGCGGATAGAACCCGCGATCAGCTGGCCCAGTGGCTAGCGCGTCGGTCTGGAGTTTTATGACTCTGATCGCGAGTTCTAACCCCGCCCGTGGTATGGTTTATGTGTCTCGTTCATTAACTAGAAGTAACCGGAACCTTGGAATTAGTGAATTTAATGGATCGCTTCCTATAGAAGAGACTCAAAAAATCTCAGTGGAAATAAGTTAGTGTTTCTTGGGTTAATCTTCGTTATTAACCATCCATGGTTAACAGAGAGGGAGAGTGAGGGTGGTGGGAGAGGGTGAGTAAGGGTGGTGGGAGAGGGAGAGTAAGGGTGGTGGGAGAGGGAGAGTAAGGGTGGTGGGAAAGGGTGAAGGATGAGTCTAGGGTCAAAGGCCTGAGTTTTTTTTCTCACTTTCTGTAAATCCGGTTTTCTTAAGCTAATTATTTCTCGGAATGTCTCTCTTGGGTAGTTATATCATTAGTTTAGGTCGTTAGGTCGTTTTATGCTGTCATTTGGTTGTTAGGTCGTTAATTAAGGTTCCTGCGTGGTTGTGGTTGTAAGGTTGTTACTTTAAGTCATACTCTAGTTGTGGTTATATTCTGGGCTGATGGTTACTTGGTGGTATCTACAGGTTGACATCTGTTGTTGTTCCCTTCAAAGGTATTCATAAGAACATGTGGGTGTTACTACTATACTGTATAATTGTGCTATGTGGGTGTTACTACACTACTGTATAATTGTACTATGTGGGTGTTACTACACTACTGTATAATTGTACTATGTGGGTGTTACTACTCTACTGTATAATTGTACTATGTGGGTGTTACTACTATACTGTATAATTGTACTATGTGGGTGTTACTACTATATTGTATAATTGTACTATGTGGGTGTTACTATACTGTATAATTGTACTATGTGGGTGTTACTATACTGTATAATTGTACTATGTGGGTGTTACTACTCTACTGTATAATTGTACTATGTGGGTGTTACTACTATACTGTATAATTGTACTATGTGGGTGTTACTATACTGTATAATTGTACTATGTGGGTGTTACTATACTGTATAATTGTACTATGTGGGTGTTACTACTATACTGTATAATTGTACTATGTGGGTATTACTACTATACTGTATAATTGTACTATGTGGGTATTACTACTATACTGTATAATTGTACTATGTGGGTATTACTACTATACTGTATAATTGTACTATGTGGGTATTACTACTATACTGTATAATTGTACTATGTGGGTATTATTACTATACTGTATAATTGTACTATGTGGTATTACTACTATACTGTATAATTGTACTATGTGGGTATTATTACTATACTGTATAATTGTACTATGTGGTATTACTACTATACTGTATAATTGTACTAGTGGGTATTCACTTATTACTGTATAATTGTACTATGTGGTATCTACTAAATATTCACATGTGTATACTACTAAGTTTCCTACTGTGTATCTCCAATATAGCTCCACAGAGTATTCGACAGTGTTCCCACTGTATATCTCCATTATGTAGGCCCTCTAGGTTCCCACTGTGTATCTCTAGTGTTCCCACTGTGTATCTCTAGTGTTCCTACTGTGTATCTCTAGTGTTCCCACTGTGTATCTCTAGTGTTCCACTGTGTATCTCTATGTCACGTGTATCTCTAGTGTTCCACTGTGTATCTCTAGTGTTCCCACTGTGTATCTCTAGTGTTTCACTGTGTATCTCTAGTGTCCACTGGTACTCTAGTGTATCACTAGAGATACACTAGTGGGAACACTAGAGATACACAGTGGGAACACTAGAGATACACAGTGGGAACACTAGAGATACACAGTGGGAACACTAGAGATACACAGTGGGAACACTAGAGATACACAGTGGGAACACTAGAGATACACAGTGGGAACACTAGAGTACAGTGGAACACTAGAGATACACAGTGGGAGAGCACTAGGAGATACACAGTGGGAACACTAGAGATACACAGTAGGAACACTAGAGATACACAGTAGGAACACTAGAGATACACAGTGGGAACACTAGAGATACACAGTAGGAACACTAGAGATACACAGTAGGAACACTAGAGATACACAGTAGGAACACTAGAGATACACAGTGGGAACACTAGAGATACACAGTGGAAACACTAGAGATACACAGTGGGAACACTAGATATACATCTCTAGTGTTTCCACTGTGTATCTCTAGTGTTCCCACTGTGTATCTCTAGTGTTCCCACTGTGTATCTCTAGTGTTCCCACTGTGTATCTCTAGTGTTCCCACTGTATATCTCTAATACATAATTCCATAACCTCTCTAAAGTGCATTCCCCCCATAAAACTCTTACACAGAATGGAGCAGCTGTATTGTGAATGCTCGAAACGTGCTACTCCATATTGAATAATATTGCTACATACAGCGAGAGTACCATTTTTTTTAGAAACTATCCCTCTCCCCTATCCACCGAGCCGCTAACCACGAGAGGCAAACAGACAGACCCTCAGACTTCCTCGAAAAAGACGATTCCGTGCCTTATCTTCCGCTATAGGGGCGTCTTAGAGGGCCGTATGTCACAGGCGCCTGGCGCGTGCCCTCAGTGATAAACAGGAGAGTAAACATACTTTGTAATTCCCTACAGCTCGACGGTTAGATTTTTTTTTTGCTCCTTAAGAAAATTTATCGGGAAAAATTACCTGGGAGGGAATTTATAAGCGCTGGTGTTTGTTAGGAGGGTAGATCATAGGTAACTCAGAATTTTTAAGAATGAGTTTTATAGGTTAGGTTAGGTAACCTATTAAGTAACCTATTAGGTAACCTATTAGGTAACCTGCCAAGAAACAGGACAAGTGTTTTCTGACTTTATAATTATGTAAATGGTGTATAAAACTTGGACATCTTTATTACTGAAACCTTTCGCCTGTGCAGCAGGCCTCGTCACTAGAATATATAGGGGACTGCAGAAGCCTGCTGTGCTGGCGAAACGTTTCGGCAATGAAGATATCCAAGTGTTGTCCATATGTCTTGTGCAGGAAACTTGAAGCTTTGTTTCAGTTCGTGTTGAATCATTATCAAGTAGCAAAGGTTGTCTGAGGTGGTATTCACCTCTCTGGTTACAAGAGCAGGACGGAGCTCCTAGCGTCCCCGTCTCCTTTTCCACCCATTTATCACAATTATTTTAAAGATTTGCAAAAGTTGTCGCATACACACTTTGCTTCCTGAGTTTATTCAACTCTTCAACTACTCTATTATTAAAGACATACTTATTGCAACGTATTTAGTGCTGTATGACTCGAGTTTAGCACTTAACTTGATATTATTATTATTATTATTATTATTATTATTATTATTATTATTATTATTATTATTATTATTATTATTATTCAGATTGTGTTCTCTTTTCTCACTTGTTGCAAATTCGATTTTTTTTTCTGATTAACTTATAGCCTTTCGTGAACTATAGGAGGTTATGTCATTTCTTTTTCGTCTTTTGTGTAATTATAGACAAATATTGCGTTTTAAGTCTTTCTGCATAGCTCAAATATAATATTTTTTACAATCTACTTAACTGGAACTATAAACTTTTTTATTGTGTTAATGTGTATATTTAAAAGTTAGATGCATACAGTATGATATAGCTATTTACTCTAACTTAAGTCTAGCATAATCCAGCTTAGATATACTAGGCAGCTTCTCAACCATACTTCATCTGGGGAATAAAATGCTTCAACATGACTGATTTTGTGTGTGTCAGGAAGACAGGAAAAAAGATGGAATGGACAGCTAATAGAAAGGGAAGGCAGAAAAGGGTAAGAAAATGAAAGAAATGGCTAAGAGGAGCAGGGTACGACATAGGAGGGAAGGGCAGAGGTTAATGCAGCCGTCTTGTCAATGTGAGGCGGAATGTGGCTGTGTCTCGCCCAATACTTATTCTGTATTCGCTTTCGGTTACGTCTCTCCAGGGTGGTAATGATAAGGAATCAAACGAATAGCAACTGGAAGTGTGGGAATTGTCCCTTGTATCTGAGTTTTATTTGTTTCTTCATTTCTGTATTTATAACTGCTTTGTGTTTTGTCCATTGTTGCTTATATATATATATATATATATATATATATATATATATATATATATATATATATATATATATATATATATATATATATATATATGGTAAACAGCAACCGCCCAGGAGGTACTACCGTCCTGCCAAGTGAGTGTAAAACGAAAGCCTGTAATTGTTTTACATGATGGTAGGGTTGCTGGTGTCTTTTTTCTGTCTCATAAACATGCAAGATTTCAGGTACATCTTGCTACTTCTACTTACACTTAGGTCACACTACACATTCATGTACAAGCATATATATACACACACCCCTCTGGGTTTTCTTCTATTTTCTTACTAGTTCTTGTTCTTATTTCCTCTTATCTCCATGGGAAAGTGGAACAGAATTCTTCCTCCGTAAGCCATGTGTGTGGTAAGAGGCGAATAAAATGCCGGGAGCAAGGGGCTAGTAACCCCTTCTCCTGTATATATTACTAAATGTAAAAGGAGAAACTTTCGTTTTTCCTTTTGGGCCACACTGCCTCGGTGGGAGGCGGCCGACGTATTGAAAGAAAGAAAGAATATATATCAAACGCACATGAAGAGAGAAACTTAGAAGAATAATTGATCTGTATATTTCTACCCACTTGCTGGCCGTCTCCCACCAAGGGGGGGGGTAACCCGAGAAAAGTAACACTTTTGCCATCATTCACTTTATCACATCTATCTTATCGATGAAAATAAGATACTAGATATAAGTTAAGAAATAAATCGTAGACACTTATCGTTTTAACTATTTTTTTTTCGGGGGGGGGGGGGGTGCCTATTTCCTAGGTCTTTTCAGTATCCATATTTTCTTGTGCTACCGTCCACAGGATGGATATAGGGTGCATAATAAACTTGCAGGCGATAAAATCTAATGTAAATACAATCTGTTATATGGGTTTGTGACTTCGAGGTGTTGGCCAATGACGCGTTACGGAGATTTATTAGGATAAACATGCCATTAGGTAATGCATCATACAGCGCCATACACCTATAAAGGTATATTATGCATGGGTTCTTGCATTCAGGACAGGTATATACAGAACGACATCAGATCTCAAAGAATTATACTGTTTCTAAATCACTGAAATCCAGACTCGCCTTCTTCCTGTCTTCCCTCTATTATTCTGTTCTCAATTCCTCCTCCTCCTCCTCCTCCTCCTCTCCCTCAATCCTTTCCCTCATCCTCTTCCCCCCTTCCCTGTTTCTTCTCTCGTTCCCTCTTTCCTTCTTCACCTTGCTCATCCTCCCTTCCCAGTCATACCTCCCTCACCCACCCACAGTGATATATGTAAATGTGAACAAGATCCTGTCTGGGCCTGGCTAGTTGATTTCGTGGTTGCCTCAGGTCCATACTCCTTCCAGCCTCAAAAGCTACAAACTTCCCCACCTCCCACAAAATTCCCCACCTCCCACAAAATTCCCCACCTCCCACAAACTTCCACGACTGAGCCACAAACTTCCCCACCTCCCACAAACTTCCCCACCTCCCACAAACTTCCTCACCTCCCACAAACTTCCTCACCTCCAACAAACTTCCCCACCTCCCACAAACTTTCCCACCTCCCACAAACTTCCTCATCTCCCACAAACTTCCTCACCTCCCACAAACTTCCCCACCTCCCACAAACTTTCCCACCTCCCACAAACTTCCTCACCTCCCACAAACTTCCCCACCTCCCACAAACTTCCTCATATCCCACAAACTTCCCCACCTAGCTTTATCTATAGTCAACCCAACCCCTTTCCCAGGATGCCATCCATACGAGTCAGTTAACACCTGGGCACCTATTTACTTATAGTTGAATATAAGCAGCAGGTGTAAGGAAATATGTTTACATAAGAACATAAGAAAGAAGGAACACTGCAGAAGGCCTACTGACCCATGCGAAGCAGGTTCATGTCACCCCCCGGCTTAGAGAAATGACCCACCTAGTCAGGTCACATCCACTTAAGGAAGGGTCACCCATACCCACTCATGTATTTATCTAACCTATTTTAAAAACTACACAACGTTTTAGCTTCTATGACGGTACTTGGGAGTTTGTTCCACTCATCCACCTCACCCGCCCCAGGATTGAACTCGGTCCCTTTAGCTGTGAGCCGAAAGGGATACCAGCGAGCCCCGAGCTAAATTGGGTATATGGAACGGCTGATAAAGCGAATAAATGCAGGATACATGATAATCCCCTTTGCTTCTTCCTCACTTGCATACGTATATCCAATAACACGTAGAAATAGAAAACGAGGGATTGATTATGTATCATAGAAAACGATGACTGTGTACATAAAACCTTAGTAACTTAAGCAATACAATTAAGTAAGTAAATTTGTTTAGGTGCAGGTACATATAAGTACAGTTATCATACATAGTTTAATATATGTGTAAATTACCCACGATAACCCCAAAAAAAGTCAGACGAAGGGACTTATATATGTATGTACCTCCCTATATTATATATACTATATATATATATACTATACATATATATATATATATATATATATATATATATATATATATATATATATATATATATATATATATATATATATATATATATATATATATATATATATATATATATATAAGTTTATTCAGGTATAGGTACATATAAATACAGTTACATATATTATCATATATAGCAGCATATGTGTAGATTACGTAGGATAATCCCCCCAAAAATTCACATCTCCTGGCCCTGCCTCTTCACTGGTCGCTAATAGGTCCACTCTCTCCCTGCTCCATGAGCTTTATCGTATCTCTTCTTAAAGCTGTGTATGGATCCTGCCTCCACTCCATCACTCGCCATATTGTTCCACTTCCTGACAACTCTATGACTAAAGAAATACTTCCTAACATCGTTGTGACTCATCTGAGTTTTCAACTTCCAGTTGTGACCCCTTGTTGTTGTGTCCCATTTTTTAATTAAACATCCTCTCTCTATCCACCTTGTCAATTCCTCTCCGTATTTTATATGTCGTTATCATGTGTCCCCTATCACTCCTGTCCTCCAGTGTCGTCAGGTTGATTCCCCTTAACCTCTCCTCATAGGACATACCCTTTAGTTCCGGGATTAGTCTTGTTGCAAACCTTTGCACTTTTACTAATTTCTTGACGTGCTTGACCTGGTGTGGGTACCATACTGGTGCTGCATACTCCAATATGGGCCTGATGTACACTGTATACACTCTTGAATGATTCCTTTCGTGCCGGGCACCAATATACTGCAGCAGTTATATGGTTGGTGTGCGCCTCAGATGTGGTCGGTATTATACTGACCTCAAGATCCTTTACCTGTACTCTGTCTGCAGTCTTCTTTGACCTCCAATCTTCACGACTTTGCACTTGGTGGGGTTAAACTCTTTTTAACTCTGTGTGTGCGAGAGAGTTACTTGAATCCCTTAGGATATGTACACAAAGAAGTCTATATCTCTCAAGGATTAAAGTATTCCTGTCTCTTGTTGAAAAGTTTATATGCATCCATAATGACGCTAGTGTAGTCGACAGGCTCCGAACCCCATTAATCAACCATTAACCTTTAATCCCATTTTTATGGATTAAATTATTCTGGACGGATGGTGAATAGACGATATGCAGCCTTAATTACCCTCGTGTAGTGGACAGGCTTGAAACCCAATTAACCAACCAAAGAGAAGATTCATGTAGTTTAATGTATTCTTGACCTGTGATATACATGTGATGTGTAGCCTTACTGACCTTCTCTCAGTCGATAGGCTTAAAACTTATCAAACCATTGGGAAGACTCTTATCCTATGTTCAATGCATTCGTTATAGGAACATGGAGTAGTTCACTAACATATGCTCATTACATCTGCGTTATGATGCGAAGACAATGTAAAATGTATCTCCATAAGCTTCCACAAATCCGTGAACTTTAGATAAGTCTAAATATTTTCATCCTAATAATAACAAACGAAATGAAATGACAACGTGGAAATAAAATTGTGAATAACAACTGTAATAACTATCCCGTAATTTAGAGAGGCCACTTTAAACGACGGAATGTGAATTATAGTTAACAATAATGTTAGACTTAGTACTAACTGGAAGAACTTATCAGAGAGTGTGGAGTGATCCAAGGTGACGGAACGTCACTTCCGCTCTTCGTAAACACAGTAATTAAGTGAAAGATAAGAGAACTTATTATTGAGTCTGTTAAACACACTGATTAAATGTAAGTTACAAGTGTATATGATGTTAAGTAAAAGGACACAAGTGCCACTAATGTGACATTTTATTGTGGCAACGTTTCGCTCTCCAGGAGCTTTGTCAAGCCGTTACAAACAATACATGGACACACAGGGTATATATAGGCTCAGAGTGCCTCTGAGCCTATATATACCCTGTGTGTCCATGTATTGTTTGTTGCCGGGTCACCATTTGGAGAAGACCCGGGCCGGATGTACCGGCGAACATACAACAACATGTATTGTTTGTAACGGCTTAACAAAGCTCCTGGAGAGCGAAACGTTGCCACAATAAAATGTCGCACTTGTGTCCTTTTACTTAACATATTGTCGGTAATTCTACCAATATTAATACAAGTGTATATGATGTATGATAAATGAGACACTACAATATATGGTGTATATTTCAGATGTATAGTATTGTATTTAAAGTAAGATTAGAGTCCATGGTGCAATATTAGTGTATTTGAAAATGTTTAATAAAGATTTTACGATTTTATTTTAAATTAAAATGACTGAAAGGGTTATTTTAATTACCAACAGATCCCTAGCTGTCTTCACGAGGAAACCTGATAAGTTACCTAAGTTGATCAGCCGGGCTGTGGTGCATACGTTGGACTGGGTACATTTAGCATCAACAGCCTGAGTGATCAGACCACGAAACCAGGTCATGGACGGGGCCGCAGGGGCTCTGACTTTCCAGCCTCGACTGTAAGTAGACTAAAAATTTATGGTTTTATAAATAACAGCGGCCTTTAAATCTAACGTTTTTATTAATAAATTACAGACAACAAATAAATTTGTGAAGTTACAAGAGTAATAAGTTATTTTGGCAGTTTTTGTTATATTAAAATTAAGTATAAAAAAACAGAGGTAACTGAAATGAACCATTAATACAGAGAGTGAAATTGTCCCAGTTCTTGATTAACACTTGAAATGCGTTGTCTAGGGCAGCCATTGGCTGAAGCGATACATTGTATGGAGAAGCCATGGGCAGGAATGAAGTGCTGTTTAGGATGTAGGGAGTGCTCTTCTGCAGGCAGGGAAGGCGTGTTCTTCAGAAGGAAGGACGTTCTCTTCAGGAGGAAGGATGGAAGTGCTCTGGAAATAGTGCTCTGTGGTGGTTCCTGTTTGTGGTTGATTACTGTCGTCCGTTGTTGGCTACGGTGTTCGTCTCCGTCCGCTGATTCTTCTTTCTCAACACCTGATGGTAGACGGTTCCGACTGGACACTTAGTAAGAGTGCGTGGTGGTATGGCCCCGAGTCTAGCTGGGAACTCAGGCTAGTGCCGAGAGAAGGCCTAGCCGTGAGCTTAGAGCTAGTGATTCAGGTTCAACCTGGCAGTCATATCAAAGACCTCTGCCACGTTTTCATTCACCTGGAGCTCAAGAAAAAATAGCAGCATGACTTCTGAATCACGATTTAGCAAACATGTAAAGGCCAACCGGCAATTGTCACTCTTGTCTATGAAGATACAACTCCCGAAACAGGGTAAGTTCTTGTTTATTTTCTTTTGCAAGCTGCCGGGGCTATCTTCGGGTAAACTGGATGAACTTCAGTGAATAAAATATGAGGTGCTATCTTTTGTTTCTATGATGAGACACGCAAAGTTTAAATGACATTCTCCGTCTGATAAGCGAATGTAACATTTTCCATCGCAACGTATATATGGAAGTATAATTATGGAGCCTGCAGCTTCGAAATATCTCTGATCTTCCATACTGGCGTCTTTTGCTGAAGAACAATTAAGCGTGACACCCACTCCCACCACCACTACAACCACCAACAATAAATTCATCATCCTGGGTAACAGTTTCCGTAAACCTCCGTGAAATGACGTTTCCACAAATGTGTTCCCGTAGACACAAAGGTTATTTTCTAAGAGCAACAGAGAATCAGATTAGAGGTTTGTGCCAAGCTCCTGAAGCCGGGTGTCAGAGCAGAGAACTCCAGGTGT
The DNA here is from genome assembly GCA_009830355.1 of Cherax destructor. NCBI lineage: Eukaryota > Metazoa > Arthropoda > Malacostraca > Decapoda > Parastacidae > Cherax > Cherax destructor. The sequence goes on along the minus strand of WNWK01004398.1, from coordinate 44,338 downwards.
GACAGGTTATATACCCTGGTAGATGTCACTGCTCCTGGCACTAACAAAGGAAGGTGTCGTTAGACATTTTCCAAGAAGCCACCGGATGTTTTCGGGAATTTCCAACAGCACGAGTCATATTTATATATAAGTATGTGGTAATGGTGACGCACAGCGCGTACTTTCCCACATACCAGATCTTGACATGTTAAGAAAATGTTGTCCCCTGGTTACAGTGGTAGATAAAGACTAGGGAATAAAGACTAGTGGATAAAGACTAGTGGATAAAGACTAGTGGATAGTGAATGAAAAAAAGAAGCTTAGGATTCTGTAAATTACTAACACATTTGCCCATTATCAGACGGAGGATCGAACCTCCATCACGTCTGGAGCGGAATGACCTATACAAGCTTATCCCATCATATAAATGTAATAATAAATATAACTGACTTTCCTTTCCATTTCATCCCCTATAAACGTGTTCCCTTCTTTTTCTCATTTGGTTTCCCCTTCTTATTTATTCCGTCTATCTTTAACCTCTTTTTCTTGTTCTCTTACTTATTTCCAACTACCTTTCTTCTACATTATCCTTTCTCATTTTCTCCTTCCATCACTCCCTCATCCTCTCTTCCCCTTCAAGGAATTTTCTTAAATAAAAAAAATAATCCTTTCCTTCGATATTTCTCATCTCTCTCTCTCTGTCCATCCTTTACTTCGTTTATCTGTCCATCTTCATTCTCTCTCATCTCTCCTCTGTCTCCCTCAGGTTTTAATACAGGCTGGGATCATTTTTCACTGAGCTAATTTAGACATTTTTTACCATAATTCCGTCAATGCATGTATAATTGAGGAACTCCGCTGCGCCCTCTGCCCAAAATGATCTACATTTGAAGCCCTCATAAAATTTTAATTTTTTCTTCCCTTTGGCGAAGTTTTTTTTTTCCAGATTAATTTGTCTATTGTTATTGCTGTTTTTTTTTTAATCTAAATTTGAGACAGTTTAGTATTTCTAAAGGTATTTTTAGATGTTTTATTTTTCTGATACTTTTGAGAGCTGTAGAATTAGACACACGTGCAACATCTGAACGTTTCGCCCTCCAGTGGCTTTATCAATACACTACAAGGACATAATGTGAAGATTGTTGAATTATATGAAAAAGATGAGGTAAGCTATATTCTTCACATTATGTCCTTGTATTGATATAACCACTGGAGGGCGAAACGTCTACAAAAAAAAATTCCCAGATGTTTCGCATATCTAATTCTTCATCTTATCGGTATTGTATCCCATTCATGAACAACTTTTTGAAAGCTATTTCTTATCTTCGCAGGAGAGATAAGAGACGTCGAAAACATGATTTGGTAAAATTCAAGTTGTTTACGAACAGCATGAATAGCAGTCTGCTTCTACAAAAATAAATTACATAAATATATGGAAACATATACCTAACAGAGCATAAATAAATTTGTAAAAAAGAGTTGGTGGGATTTATCTGACAGGTTGGATGTCATGGTGAAAATGTATGTATCTGAATGTATTTCAGATACATACATTAATAATTAAGACACGTGTGGAACAGTTGGGTATCTATATGGTTGAAAAGTTTCGCCTACACTGTAGGCTTCTTCAGTCAAATACAGAGGCAGGAGATGTAGTAGTGAGAAATAGTATTTGAGGTGGTCAGTCCCTCAGCCTGGAGAAGAGTTCAGCTCCATGGTCTGGAACAAGATGGTCAGTCCCTCAGCCTGGAGAAGAGTTCAGCTCCATGGTCTGGAACGATAGTGTTCTCCAAAGTTAATGGACTGATTACATCATCTTCATTCCACTATTACACCTGGTGTCTCTGTATCTGACTGAAGAAGTCTACTGTGTAACGAAACGTCTCATCAACAAAGATTCCCAACTGTTGCATATGTATCTTAGTTATCATTTTTAACAACAAAAATTAACTCTGTTGCACCAAGCGCAGCAGCGACATGTGCAACATGAGCGCTACTTTAGCCGGGATTGCAAACGTCCAGCATTCAATTATCCTAGACCAAACTTGGGATAGCTGCCCTCATTATTTGTAGCAAGTAATTATCAAGTTTTGAGGAAGAGTTAAACTAGGTTGCATCTTGCACAGCAGTTTGTGTGTGTTTGTGATACTTAGCAAGATTGTGTGTGTGTGTGTGTGTGTGTGTGTGTGTACTTGTGTGTGTGTGTGTGTGGAAGACTGGAATAAAGGTAAACAATATATGGTACTGTAATATATAATAATATAATATATAGTACTGTCAATTTCATTCATTCAGAGAGAGAGAGAGAGAGAGAGAGAGAGAGAGAGAGAGAGAGAGAGAGAGAGAGAGAGAGAGAGAGAGAGAGAGAGAGAGAGAGAGAGAGAGAGAGAGAGAGAGAGAGAGAGAGATATATATATATATAGAGAAAGATTTGATATAGAATCCTATGCAATGAATGCAAGGGTATTGGAATGCTCAGGTCTCTCCACTAATGATCTTCGTCAATAGCGTTTCGACTCGCAAGGATAGGTTCTTAATTATTCAGCATGAATGTTCAAACTATGACAAGTAGTCCTATGATATATAAGCATCCAAACTTATTATTATTGTTATTATTATTATTATAAATTATTATTATTATTATTATTATTATTATTATTATTATTATTATTATTATTATTATTATTATTATTATTATTATGTCTTCTAACCAAATGAAAGTTATAAGCTAAATAAAAACAATAACGAGGAAACTGACTAAAACAAATACAAAATCAATATGGGACAACGAAATTGCAAATAAATCTTGACAAATAATGTTGAAAAACTTGATCAACAAAAGTGACAAAAACTGACAAATAAAAATGGGAAAACTCTGCATATAAAGTGAAAAAAATAACTTTTGAAAATGTGGTTGAAAAAATTCGACAAATAAATCTGAAAATAATCGACATAAAAAGTTGGTATAAACTCGACAAATAAAATAGAAAAGAATCGACATTGAAAGTTGGAATAAACTTGACAAATAAAATATAAAACAAAATCGACATAGAAAGTTGGAATAAACTCAACAAATATAATATAAAAAAAATGGACAAAGAAAGTCTGAAAAAAAAAAAAAAAAAAAAAAAAATCGACAAACGAACTACAAAAAAACAACAAACAAAAATTATAAAAAATACTCGACAACTAAAGTTGACAAACAAACAAATGAAGCTGCATGAACATTTTCCAGCTTTATATGAAATAATAAACATTTCTACTTTTGTTTACATATTGGGCTCATTAAAATATAAATTGCTGTTTGACTATAACAAACTAACAACGCAGCTAAGCTCTCGTTATCTCGCCTTTTTATTAGAAAAATCGCCCTTAATGAATATTTATATAGCACTATATTGCATCCGGATCATTGTGTATGCACCAGTTGCAATTATATATAGAATTACGAGGGATGAGGAGGGGAGATGGGGATGGGGAGGGAATTGTGGGGGAGCTGGGGGAATGGGGGATGGATGGATAGAGAGGGGAGGGAATGATGGGGAAATTGATGGAAGGGTAAAGGGGGAGGGTGGCAGTGGAATGGAAGAGAGAAGGGGAAAGGGGAATCGTGCAGGGGACTGGGGAATGATAGGGTGGAGTGTTAATGGAGGGAAATGGAGGTAGAATGATGAGGGTATGAAGTGGGAATGGTAGGGAATGGAGCTGGATTGGTTGAGGTATATAAGCTAAGACTGTTGTCCTACATCAGCTCATTTTAAAGTCAAGTTCTGTCTAAGGTATACTAACATCTCCCGGGATGCCAGCCACAACAGTCGATTAACACCCTGGTATCTACTTGTTGCTAGATGAACAGGGGTGACATGTTTAAGGATACATGCCCAACGTTTCCACCCGTGCTGGGGATCGAGTCACGGACCCTCAGTGTGTGAGCTGAGGGCACTACCAACTAAGCAACGGGATCATCGTCCTCGTATTTCTCCTATTCTCCTTTTTCTTTTTTCCTCCTCTTCCTTCCCCTTCTCCTTCCCCTCCTCCTCCTCCTCTCCCCTGCCCCGTCTTCTGCCTTCCCCCTCTCCCTCTATTTTTTATCTTCCCTTCTCCCCATTACCAGCGAAGCCTATTTTTTTTACTTGGAAAATTAAGCAAGACTTCGTAGATAAAACTGTGATCCAGTTTTTCTTTCTCTAACTTCCTGGTGATTTAATAACATGCATACACATTACTTGCTATATCACATTGCTGGGTATAATATATATAGATATATACACTGCTGGTTGTAATATCAGATATACACCGCTGGCAAGACAGTGATTGAATGTATGATGAAGGTATTTTATACATAGAGTAGTATGAGATGATGACTATAATACGCCATAAATATGGGGAAAATAGTTGGAAGGTAAGTTGTTAATGCTGGTAGCGAATGCTCATTGCCACGCTTTTACAGGTTCTGTACAGGTCCATATCAACCTTCTTCACACATTTACAGCTCAACAAGCGACGACCACTACAGTGTCAGGAATTGAAAAAAAAATAATAATATTGTTCTTATAAAATTTTGAAACTTCTAAAATGCCAAAAAGTTGTTTTCTTGGCGGGTCAAAAAAATCATTTCTATTTTCTCTGTATGTTCCTTAGTTCATACAGCACAACTTCCTGTAACTTACTGATTTTCAGAAAAGTAACTTCCATGTACTCGAGTATACTTCATACATAAAATGCCGCCATCAGAAACTGCCTTATATATAAGAAAATATATTGTAAGCGAAAGGGGATATTCAATATAGACTATATTCTTCATATGTTTTCAGTAACCCCCTTATGCATGATCATCTCCCTTTGTAACCACTCACATCACACTTCAGACGCACTATTTCCCCTTTCCCTTTCTGTCTGCCCCTCTTTCCTATTTTCCCTCTTTTTCCTTTGGGAACACTGTCACCCTTTATTATTCTTAAGAGTTTTCCTTATTGTTGCTCTCTACCTTCTTTGTCCCAGGTACTAATTACCTCAATAGAATACAGTACTGACAAGGTGATGCATAAGACACATATACAACACCCAGGTATGTTTACTGACCAGACGAGTCGCTCTTCCACTCCAGTACAGAGAATTTATACTCGAGACGGTGGAAGAAGTGGAGAGGTGATTTTTGAGGGTGCTCCCTCATCCACTGCATGTTTCTTGTCACCTTGCTATGTATAATTGCTTGGTAGAGCTATAGCTACTGGGCCCACATCCTTCCCTTAGCCTTTTTTCTACTGGTCCATTAACAAGGGGTCCTAGTCCTAATCGATCAAGCTATGTATGGAATGTATATATATATATATATATGTACTTGTAGTGGTGTGTGTGTACTCACCTATATGTGGTTGCAGGGGTCGATTCATAGCTCCTGTGTGTGTGTGTGTGTGTGTGTGTGTGTGTGTGTGTGTGTGTGTGTGTGTGTGTGTGTGTGTGTGTGTGTGTGTGTGTAGATTATAGCCCTTCCATATTTAATCTTAAAACTGCAGGAGCTTGTTTCCACCGCTTTCATGTCTAGCTCGTCCCACTTTTCGCCACCCTAAGATTAAAGAAATATTTCCTAACATCCCTCTGGGTAATCTGTATTTATAATTTTTCATTTCTTGTCCTTCCCCTCATGTCAAACAGTCTCTGTCTGGCATAGACCTTTATCAAGTCATGACTTGATAAAGCTCTATACAGAGCAAAACGCTGTCTCTAATTAAGGTTTGCTATGCACCAAGTATCTTTCTCCTATACTTGTCGGCAGTGTCCGTCCAATAATAGTTTCTGCCTGTCTGTCCTGTCAATATAACTTGCTTTTAAGCTGCAAATAATTGGAAATCTCGGGTAATGTTGAAACACGATTTACAGTGTTTTGTTTTGAATTCTCGCTCGGGTAATGTTTTTTTTGACTTCTTGAGGAAGACAGAAACCGAGTGGGGACAGTAATAGGACTGAACAGGAATGGAATGGGACAGAAATGGCCCTGGGAGTTTAATTGCATGAAATGGTAATGGAACGGCAGATTAGCAAATCTGGGAACGAACGAAACGAGACAACTCTGTACAGGAATGAGAAGGAACGGAAATATTAAGAAAAAAGACACACGGGGTAAGGACATGAAAGGAACACCAGAGGAATGAGAGAGGCCACGATTTAAAACCTATAAAATGGGGAAAAAGGAACAGAATGTGGGAGGGGCAGAAACGGGATGGGACACAAGCGAAGCAGAACTAAAACTAAGATAAATCTAAAAGAAACGATTAGGAATGAAACAGGAATGGAAAAGAAACGATTAGGAATGAAACAGGAATGGAACTTGAGGTAGTAGGAACATGACGGGATAGAAACGGAACGGAACCGGAATAGCATGAATGGAAGCAGGAGGAGGGGACATGGATCACAACGTAGCAGCTTTCGGAGGCGATTGAAAAGCAACAGAACAGGAATGGAACAGGACAGAGCTAGAACGGGACGGGTTGGAAACGGGAGAGGAGAGGCAAGGCCGCAGTTATTATTAAAACACCACCATGCAATCTAAATGATAATTTTGTCCTCGGCGTTATACAGCTTGTGCAATACACGGAGGCTTATGCAAATGACCTGGAGCCATGATGAATCAGTTAGGCCGAATTAGAGGAGACGGGGAGTGCTGGAATATTAGTACCTGGAGTGAGGGAGGGAGGAAGGGAGAGAGGAAAGGTGTCAGGGAGGGAGTGAGGGAGGAAGGAAGGGTAGTGTTCAAATATTAGTACCTGGTGAGTAGGAGGGGAAGGGGAAGAGAGAGAGGGGAATGGAAAAAAGGAGAGGGGGGGAAAGAGTTGGAATATTAGTACGCAGTGTGTGGAGAGAGAGGGAGATTGGGAATGGGTGAGAGAGAAAGGGATAATATCCATCGGCTCATCCTTATAGGAATCGTTATATATGTATATATATATATATATATATATATATATATATATATATATATATATATATATATATATATATATATATATATATATATATATATATATATATATATATATAATGACGATGGTTTGTACGAGACTAGCGCCTTACTGTTCACCCAAGCTTGAACGTGTGTAGTTGTAAATAGTAAGGGGATACCAACAGCTTGTGGATAAGGACACTTACTGTATATACTTATGTCGTAATCTTGAAGCTGTGTGTCAAAACTCACCAGCACAGTGTCAAGGTCACTCAGCTGTTGTCCACAAGTCTGGGTCGACGCTGCTCATCACGTGTTAACACGGGATAACTAACTATGGTCATAACTATGGTAACTTTACACAAAGATACTTATGACGACTTTGTCCCCCGTCTAGGCCCATTAACAAGTCACAAGAGAAAAGCGAAAGCAAGGGAAGAAAGAAGGAAGACCATTAAAAAGGTTGGAAAGAAATAGACGCTTACCTGAAGGGTCTATAAAGAATATAAAGGCACAGTATTGTGTCTTTATATTCTTTATGGTGGCTTGATTTTCACACCTCACTCTTCCTTCGTTCTCTCTCTCCCTCTCCATCTCCTTCCTTCATCCCTCCCTCTTTCTCATTATATAATTTCCCTTTATTTCATCTTCACTTTCCTCTGTTTCTCTTCACCTCCCTTTCTTCCTCTCCACAACATTTCCTCTAAACTTCTCCCCACCTTTCCCCTCCCTCTATCTCCAACTTCCTCCTTCCGTCCCTCATCACCTCCCTCCCTTCCTCTCTACCTCCTTCCCTGTTTTTCACTCACCCAATTTTCTTTTTCTCTCCGGCAGATTTCCATATCTTAATTACTTCTTATTCTCTTCCTTCGCATCTCGTTCATTTCTTTCGCATTTGTATACAAAACCTCGTTTACCCAGTCTCCTCACACCCCGTTTTCTTCTCCATAAAATACCTAGTATTCCTCTTTCTTGGTTTCTCGTGTTTATTCGCTTTTAGTTTTTCATCAGAATTTTGCAACTAGGTTTGTTTTATTAGATTTATTTCAATAGATTTATTTATTTTCTTAGTATTTTGTTTTGAAAACTATATTGCTCCCATTAACTCACCATTTTTAGTTAGTCAGTGTTGACAAAATCCCATTAACGAGGTCATGCTCATAGACGTGATAATTACCAATAGGTTGGTGGGTTAATGGAGTTGAAAGACTATCGACAGCACGAGGGTCATTAAGGCCGCAGTGTCACTTGTTCACCACCTATAATACTTTTATATCTTAAATAAGAATTAAAGTGGACTCTTAATACACTGAGAGACGTACTTTGTATTGTAGTATGTTCGACGGTCTTGTCCCGGCCCGGGTCTTTCCAAGTGAAGTCACCATGATAATCAAGTCACTTAAAAATAAATCAGGGAATCTGTCTCAAGTCCCACCATTATTATACAAGCGAGCCGCCCATGTCCTTTCACATGCTATTTCATTACTTTTTAACAAATCACTAGAAACTAGCACTTTCCAGACACTACTCAAAACAGCTAGGGTTACACCAATACACAAAGGTGGTGACCCCCACAAACGTAAACAACTATAGACCAATATCAAACTTACCGTTGCTATCCAAAATCTTCGAGAAACTTGTGCACAAGAGATTATACTCGTTTATAACGACACAAAGCATACTCAACCCCTGCCAATTTGGCTTCAGAAAAAATAAAAGCACTAATGATGCAATCGTAAAAATGATAGACCTCTTTACACAGCACTGGAAAATAAGGAATATCCATTAGGACTTTTTATTGACCTAAGGAAAGCTTTCGACACAGTAAACCACGGCATCCTACTCCACAAACTTGACCACTATTGTATAAGAGGTCATGCACGTGCATATTTCAAATCCTACCTTACTAATAGGTATCAGTATGTCACCATTAAAGACACAACCTCCTCGACACGACCACTTGATACTGGAGTACCACAAGGAAGTGTCCTTGGTCCCCTGCTCTTCCTCTTATACATCAATGATCTTCCCAATGTATCACAACACCTGAAACCAATACTCTTTGCTGACGACACGACTTATGTCATCTCCCACCCAAATCTTGCCACGCTCAACACCATTGTTAACGACGAATTACTAAAACTATCTACATGGATGACAGCCAATAAACTTACACTCAACACTGATAAGACCTTCTATATTATGTTTGGTAACAGAGCAGGTGATCCACAATTAAACATTAAGATCAACACTACACCTATTGCTAAACATAATGAGGGCAAATTCCTGGACCTTCACCTCGACAGCAGCCTGAAATTCAGCACCCATATCCAACACATAACAAAGAAAGTGTCCAAAACTGTGGGGATCCTCTCTAAGATACGGTATTATGTACCACAATCAGTCCTATTCACACTATACTATTCACTCATCTATCCCTACCTCACATATGCCATTTGTGCATGGGGATCAACAGCAATTGCCCACCTAAAGCCAATAATATCCCAACAAAAAGCCGCAGTAAGAATTATCACGCAATCCAACGCTAAGCAACCCCCCCCCCACTCTTCAAAGACCTAAACTTACTCACTGTTCAGAACATCCATACTTACTACTCTGCTATCTACATTTATAGAACCATAAATTCCAGCTTTAACCCTGAGCTAAAACAGTTTCTTGACAGTTGTGACAGGACCCATAGACATAATACCAGACACAAACATCTCTTTGACATTCCCCGTGTCCGACTAAATCTATACAAAAATTCAATGTACGTAAAAGGGCCTAAAATCTGGAACTCCCTGCCTGAAAACTCTAGAACTGCAGACACAACCTCCATTTTCAAAAGCACCGTTAAAAAACATCTTATCTCACTTACGCACCCAACCAGTAGCTAACCACATGAAAGCTACTTTATCTTGCACATATCCTCAGCAAAATACACTTATTGATATCTGTGATTCCCCTTAATTTGCACATGACTGTAACCAAAATTCTAATACAACAATTGCTACATAATTCTTAAGCTAGTCATAAGTTTGCCTAAGACTCTCCAATATAGAAACTGTATCATGCCAACACGTCACCATTTCCATTAATATGTAAACTAATTGTTAAATCTTAAATTTTTGAACTACCTCAATTTTGTAAACCTAGTTAATCCCTACAATTACCTAACCTTAATACCAGTATAATCATTGTGTCACTATAGAGTAAGGTCTAGTATAAGACTGCCTGAAATGCCTAGGCATACCTAGGCATATTATTGGGCTTGTAATAAGTGTAATAATTATTTCATAAAATGTATAAATAACATAATATGTAAAACCCACTTTGTAATATTATCAGAAATAAAGTTGATTGATGGTGACCCGGAGTTGGCCTCCCGGGTGGGGGGAGAGAGACGTACACATCTCGGTGCACTAATCCTTGAGGAACCTAAGCACGTATTTGTACCTAATTTGTACCTAACTGATACTCACTATTCCTTAAATATGCAGGTTTGTTTTAGTTAATATATTATGTTACTCATGATTTAAATCATAAAAATCAATCATTACTTAAAAATATTAAGCTATTTTGCATTAGAAATTTGCTGTTATTTTGAAATAGAAGTTTTGTTGTGTTAGTTAAATATGTTTCTCTCGCACAAGAGATCGTTTTTCAAGAGATGTTTCGCTCACACCAGTGTTTTTTTTCAAGAGACCTCTCACAAATTTTTAAATAATTTTCCTTCGCATAAGAATTTATTTTCAAAATACCTTCCCTCACATATAGTTTTTTAAATTAGTTTCCGTCACATAAGATATTTTTTCCAGTAGTCCTTCCCTCACATAGTTTTTTTTTATAATTATTTTCCTTCACATAAGAATTTTTTTTCAAAATACCTACCTCACACCGAGGATTTTTTCGAGACGTTTTCCCTCACACTAGAGAATGTTTTCAAAAGGCTCTTGCCCAAAGAATAAACTAATTTCTCGAGTGCTTTCTCCCAATCATGGACAAATTTTTCAATAGCATTTGCCTAGCAGAGTCTTCCACTAGAGTTCCTGCTCCATCAGTTCCCAGACCGTTCTCGCGTACCCCTTGTCGATGTCTGCAGACGATGTCCCCTCCTGATGAATGACTCTGCCCTCTTTTCCCCTCCTTCTCACCCCCACTTTCATTCATCTTCATCTCTCCTTCTCTCATCTCTCTCCATCTCTCCTTCATCTGATTCTCCATTTGTCCCCTCATCTTTTTCTCATTTCCTTTTCTCCTTTTCGTTTATTATGTCCCTCTTTCCGCCCTTTCTCTCCTCATTAATCCACATTACCCTTCATTTCCTCTCCATCTCTTTCATTTCACATTAATGTGTACCTCCCCTTTCTCTCTCTCTCTCTCTCTCTCTCTCTCTCTCTCTCTCTCTCTCTCTCTCTCTTCTCTCTCTCTCTCTCTCTCTCTCTCTCAGAACAATACTGAGGTTTAATGGACTATTACCATGTTTCTGTTTCCAGTTAAGATCATGATCATTCCCTCAAGTTTGTGATTGCCTCTGTTGTTGTCACTTTTGTCGTTTTTGTGGCTATTGTTGTTGTTTCAGTGTTGAAAGAAATATATTCATTACTGGAAGATGTGTTAATGTTTTTTTTTCCAAGATGCAATATGAAATCATCTAGTTTAAGGCTACATAAAATTATAACCACTAGATAATGTTAGGGAAGGCTTTTAAATGAGCTGAGGTAGGTAACAGCTCTTAGCTTGTAAAATAAGGTAGTAGTTCTTTAGTTATCAGAGAACCAACACAAGTAGTCACTCCACACCACAGCTCGTGTAGTCATCGGGACGAGTGAATCTGCGAGTATCTTGAAGATGAGAGTATATCTTAGCTAACAGTTGTGATATTGTGTAAATAAAATAAGTATACTAGAGGAATATAGGGGAATTGTAGTGGGAAAGGGGCAGGAGAGAGAGAGAGAGAGAGAAGAGAGAGAGAGAGAGAGAGAGAGAGAGAGAGAGAGAGAGAGAAGAGAGAGAGAGAGAGAGAGAGAGAGATGAGGAAATGGGGAGTCGGTCAGATCGAAGGGGAAATTGCCTAATTGTACGTGAATTCTGAATGGAGCCAACGTCTTGAGCAGTCTCAGCATCTTCCCTCTTCTTCCCCCTCCTTTCCTTTTATTTTCCTATATGCTTTTCCCTCTTCATCTCTCATTCTCTTTCTTTTCCATGCATCTCACTCTTCTTTTATTTTGTTACGTATAGTCTTCTTCATAAACAACTTCCTCTGGTTTATCACATTCTTCTTCCTTCTGACTTGGCTTCGTCTTCAAGGACGCCAATGGAAAAAAAAGGTCACTTTGACTTTTTTGGGCTATCCTAGGTAATCTACACATATGCTATGTATGATAATTTATGTAACTGTATTTGTGTGCCTATACCTGAATAAATTTACTTCTTCATCTTCCTCTCTCTCTCTCTCTCTCTCTCTCTCTCTCTCTCTCTCTCTCTCTCTCTCTCTCTCTCTCTCTCTCTCTCTCTCTCTCTCTCTCTCTCTAACCCAACACTCACACACTGACCTCCCAAAAAATCACCTTCTAATTAGGGCATCTTAGCACCTTAATAAAAACATTCTGACATATTTTAGTGTGGTCAAAAGAGCCAGCCACCTTCCTCAGAGCGAGTGCCAAAAGCTGCACTACCTCCCCCCCATCCCTATGCAGGTGCCAGGACCACCCAATGTCATGTCCAAAGGCTCTTAAAATGTCATGTACAATTAGCCATGCGGATCAGCCTGGTGAAAAGAGGGAGAGAAATGAAGAGGAGGGAGAGGAATGAAGAGGAGGGAGAGGAAGAAGGAGAAATGGGGGAGAAAGAGAGAAGGAAAAAAAGAAGAGGAAGATTTAATGAGAAATGAAGAATGAGGGAGAAAAGAAAGAGAATGGGGGGAAAGAGGACCAAGAGAGAGAAAATGGAAGAGAAGGTGATGGAAAATTAAGATTTGGAAGAGTGGTAGTGCTGAATTAGCCTACACGGAACCTAGGTTCGATTCCAATCTAGTTTTACACGAATATGCATAAAAAACAACTGTGAAATAATAGTGAAATTCCAATAGCTTTCGTGATTTCTCACGTTATCACAGGTCCTTGATGATGTGAAAAATCACGAAAGCACTTGCACTTTCAGATTTGTTTTCACAGTGGTTGTTTTGCATATTGTGATATCACCTATTTAATGTAATCTTATTGAATATATATATATATATATATATATATATATATATATATATATATATTATATTACAGTTCCTATATAAATACATCACACAGAGCTCCCACATTCGTAAAGACCTACGTAATATATTGACGTTCTCTTTTCCACTGACTTTGTGTATACTTATATCTTTCTCCACTGGCATTTTCAAGTTTAGAATGGCTATAGGATACAATGAAGAAAATTTAGACCTTATACACGTGTGAACCAGGAGCTGTATTCTCCTAACAGACTTGACACTTCCCAATAATAATAATAATAATAATAATAATAATAATTAAATCCAAAGTAAATCGAGACCAACGAATGTCTCAATGAATAAACTGAAAAACTTATTTATAAAACTAGGAAAAGTGAGAAAGAAGGATAAAGAAAAAATAAATTGTAAATAAATTATTCTGAGAGAAGTAGTAAAAAATGCAATGTATTAAAAACAAATCAAGGAGGATGAAGGGAGAAGGACATTAAAATAATTTATGTTGAAAGGGGATTAGGAAGAACAAGGGGAAGCAGAGAGAGAGAGACAAAAGAAAAACCCACCACACAGAGAACAAGAAGAACCAAGAGGGAGGGAGAGGATTAGGGATTAAAAGGAAGAGAGAGAGAGAGAGAGAGAGAGAGAGAGAGAGAGAGAGAGAGAGAGAGAGAGAGAGAGATAAAGAGAGAGAGAGAGAAAGAGAGATCAGAATATGAATAATTAGAGGAGGTGGAAAGGAAGCTCACCGAAAAGTAAAAATAATAATAAATATAATATAATAAGTGAAGTAGAGATACCAGAGGAGACATGATCAAGAAGTACAAAATACAAAAGGATACGACAGAACAGATACCGAATAGCAGAAATGCAAGACACAGGGGCCAGGAGGCACAGATGAAAAATGAAAACACAGATAAGACAGTAAGATGTTTAGAAATACTGGAACGTAAAACTCAATTTGCTTTGTACGTAGACACACACACACACACACACACACATACACACACACACACACACACACACACACACACACACACACACACAATAACTGCTGCAGTATATGGGCGCCTAGCAAACCTAAGAACAGCATTTCGACATCTTAATAAGGAATCGTTCAGAACCCTGTACACTGTGTACGTTAGGCCCATACTGGAGTACGCAGCACCAGTTTGGAACCCACACCTAGCCAAGCA
>WNWK01004398.1:0-25000 GCA_009830355.1 Cherax destructor | reverse complement strand
GCTCTACATTTCTCATTTTACCAGACACACATGGATGCACAGGCTTAATGCCTATGGGTACTAGTATAACGATATGGTATACAAGACAAGCTTTCTTTGGGACAACGTTTCGTTCGGTTTCAAGTTTGATATAGTTCTACCTTGAGCGAAACGTCCTCCCAATGAAAGCCTGCTCTGCTTTTTTTTTTGTATCTTAATACCTAAAAACAGGCGTCATAGCATTTGGATCACATGGAAAGGGACCGGGGTTCACTTCCCGAGCTAGGCAAGACGTGTGGACAAATCTCCCTGCATCCTCTGCCGCTGTTCACCCCCACTGTAAAAATGGCAAATAGGTACTTTAGTAAATTAGCGGATGGTGTATCGAACCTCCGCTGTGTGTGTTCGTTAGTTGCCATTTTGTCCTAGGCACATGTCGATTAGACACTAGGCCTGTTGTATGTATGTATGTATGTGTGTGTGTGTCGTGTGGGTCTTGGGAGAGATATTTAGGTTGTCAAAGACACTCCTTGTAGGATGGTTACGATATATTTACAGTATGTGAACGAGAGAGCCCAGCCACCGTCCGTCCAGCTTGTAGGTCTGTTACTTCTGTGTGTATGTTTGTGTGTGTACTCACTTAGTTGTGGTTGCAGGGGTCGAGTCACAGCTCCTGGTCTCGAAAGAGTGAATGGAGTGTTGAACAGTGTATGGAAAAAACGGAGGTAACTTTTAGAGAGTACTAAACCTTGAAGATGCTGCGTGAGAGGCAGACAACTGTTGACTGAAAGGCAGAGGATAGAAGAAATAAAGGAAAACACAAGGTGCTTCAAATTATTAGACACAATTTCAAAGCAAACTGCTTTTAAATTGTGTCCATCATTTTGAAATACCGTGTATAGTAGTGAATGGAAGAAGTACTTTAGCTAGGCGAATCTGGGCTATATTTTCATTAATTATCTTCATTTTCTCTTCCTCCTTCTTCTTCTTCTTCTCCTCCTTCTCCTTCTTCTTCTTCTTCTTCTTTTATCATTATTATTATTATTATTATTATTATTATTATTATTATTATTATTATTATTATTATTATTATTATTATTATTATGGGGAATCACTAAACATGGGTAAGAGGGGGGAGGTGTTATACAAAGTCAAAGGAATGTGAGGTATTTAGGCATGATCAGAGGAAATGGAAGGTAGTTCTTAATCCTTGGATCAAAAACTCATTGAAAAACGCAGAAGATGGAGTGAATAAAATAGATCAAGAGAGAGAGAGTCATAGAGCAACAGAGCTTGTTTAAGGGGGAAGGGGATGGACAGGGTGATGTGAAAGGGGGGGTTAATGGGGAGGAGGGGGGGGGGATTCAGCGCTATCAACAACAGCAAGTGTAGGCTGTCTATGACAGCTGCATGTTGCCTCTGGTCATTAATTAGCCGACCACTGGGCTGGGAGGGCCCTAACACACACACACACATACACACACACACACACACACACAACACACACACACACGTAGTGTTGATCCATGGAACTGGAGCTACCTTCCCTTATCCTATAATTGAATCTGATTGCATCCCATATCCAAGGATCTGTATGAATGCTATTTTACTTCTATTACTACTACTACTACTACTACTACTACTACTACTAATAATAATAATAATAATAATAATAATAATAATAATAATAATAATAATACAACGTATACTGTTTCTTCATTAGTGTCTCCAGTACACAATTTGGATCGAGCATGTGATATTGTTTACACTGTAATCAGCTGATTACAGTCTTCACGCAAAAAAAAAATGCCTCTGAGTGATGGTTCAACTTTTATGTTCACATTTAGTGGCGTTCCACTATTTATCTTTCTCTTTAGCGTGAAGGGAGACTCACTTTGTAAGTTATGGTTTCTGTGTATTCTTGTCAAGAGAGGTTAGCGTTGACAGTATGAATTTTTGGTGAAGTGAATGTTAGGGTTAGTTAATGTGTAGTATATAAAGGGGAAAATGGTGGAGGGGGAGGGAGAGAGAAGAGCAGAGAGAGAGAGAATTGTTTGCAAGTATGCACGAGTCCATCAGCATACTATAGGAACTATATATGTATATAAATTTTAGAACGTGTGTGTGTGTGTGAGTGTGCGTGTATGTGTGCGTATGTGTGCGTGTGTGTTTGGGTGCGTGCATGTGTCTTAAACACATAGAAAGATACAGCGACACAGAGAGATACATAGAGAGAGACCCGGAGTAAAGGAACAAGACAGCCCCCTCTCAGACATTGCAGTCCTCAACTTCTCAACTTTAAGTTCTCTGACAGAAGCAACAAGACGCCGACGAGTAGATGTCAAACACAGATGCAACAATGAAAGGCTTCATTATAGCATAGTTTACCCCTCAAGGCGAGCCTTTTTAAGTTATGAAAAACACGAAAAAAAGTTCTTCTTGAGCATAACACATTACAATAACCATTGTGGTATGTCAAAGTATTTTCTTAATGAAAATAAAAAGATATCGAATATATTAAGCGCATATCCGATTTTTTTTAAAGTCAGTTATAGATATAAATCCAGATGAACTCCTGTTAATTCCTTTTAGGGCCTAGTTCCTAGGCCTTGTTCATCCATATACATTTCCGCTACAGATGATAGGGATGCATAATAAACTAGCGCTTCGGAGGTAAAATATAAAATATAAATCTTTCACTCCCTATTGCTCTCTCTCTCTCTCTCTCTCTCTCTCTTATATATATATATATATATATATATATATATATATATATATATATATATATATATATATATATATATATATATATATATATATATATATATATATATACTACTATAACCTTCCCCTCATCCCCACCCCAAAAACACACGCCCTTCCACCCACCCCTGCACACACACATTATCCTCCCACTATAACCACTCCCTCTATATTCCAATACCTCCCTCCACACCCCATTCTCCCCATTCTCCGCACCTCCCCGCACGTGCGTTCAAAGCTGCACGTGGACACACACCTCAATATCAACCAGGCACGTGTTGGTGAGCGCATACGGTGGTGCGAGTACCCACACCTCCCCTCCATTAAGGGTGGTAATGGGCTTATGGAACCCTGGATTAGGCCTTCTCCCCTTCATAAGGCCAACACTAAAAGTATTTGTAATTATCCAGAATGAAGTTTGGACGCGGCCAGTTTATGGGTGATCTCACTCCCCTCTCCCCCCTCTCTTTCAACAATATATATATATATATATATATATATATAATCCATAAGCACCTTTTTTATTATAATATTTTCCAGCTTGTTTAAATGGAAAGGAATAGTAATAATAATGATGATAATAATAATAAAATAATATTAATAGTAATCGTAAAATTAATAATTTTATCATCAACTTTATTTTATATTATTATTATTATTATTATTATTATTATTATTATTATTATTATTATTATTATTATTATTATTATTATTATTATTATTATTATTATTATTATTATTAAACATCTATGAAATCAATTGATACAGTTCCACATTACTGTTAATGGTTCTCGCTCCCAAAATCAATAATTAATCAACATTTACCCATTCTCATTGAATTTAGGACGGCCGGCTAGTAATACCCTATGACCGGTAAATGTACTAGGGCGAACTGGGACTCGGGAGGGAGTACTGGGTTATGGCATTTTGTGGAGGGGGGTATTATGGGTTTATAGGTATTGGGGGGAGGTTAATATTGATTGCGGAGTATGCATTTTGTGTCTCATACGAGTTTAGTGTTTCTTGTGAAGACAAGGCTATCGAACCTGTTTGTCTTCTATTGTCCCAGGTGTTGTATGACCCCCTTCGAGTTTAACGCTCCACATATTAGTAATAATAATAATAATAATAATAAAAATAATTATAATATTCATTTTTATTCCTTCTTTTCTTGCTTCTGTTTTTCTTTCGTCTTTCTCTCAATGCTTTATCTGTCATCTTCGTTCGCCGCCTCCTCATCCTCCCCATTCCCCCACTCAGAAATTCAACCATTACACAT
The DNA here is from genome assembly GCA_009830355.1 of Cherax destructor. Lineage (NCBI taxonomy): Eukaryota > Metazoa > Arthropoda > Malacostraca > Decapoda > Parastacidae > Cherax > Cherax destructor. The sequence continues at coordinate 20,979 of WNWK01004398.1, read as the reverse complement.
TACCAACCCATAATCGTACCTCTGGGAGCCACCTCTCAGCAATCGCCCCATTCAGTTCACCCATAAATCAGTCATTATGCTCAGATCTCCTATAGAATTTCCTTATAAGCACAAGCGATAATGATAATAATAATAATTTATTATTAATAATAATAATATTGATGATAATAATAATAATAAAATAATAATAATAATAAATTACTAAAAATAAATAATAATAAATTAATAATAATAATGATAATAAATTAATAATAATAATAAATTAATAATAATAATAGATAATAATAATAATAATAATAATGTTGTTAAAAGAGATGCTTCACCCACTAGGGAAGTCAATGATAGCTTAAGATATCATGAATTGTGGAATTGGAGCTTCCCTGTTTTTCCTCGGATCAAACCTGATTACCTTACGTTTCAAAGCTGCTGTTTGCCCCCTACGGATTTAGCGTTTCTTCCTGGAGCAAATAAAAACGTTAATGAATAGGATAATGAAGTAATAAGCAAAATAAATCGCAGTATAGCACCACAGAACATAAAAAAAGCCTAATCCAGCACAGTGCAGTTCTGTAATGCAATCTGTACAGCAGGTTAATGCATAGCTCAGCGTAGTACAGCATAGCACAACATAGACCATCATTGCACAGCATAGCACAGCGTATCCGCCTCTTCTCAGAAATAAACATCTATCCCTGCAAATACACAGAACTGCGCCTCTCTATGTGTATACACAGACATAAACCTCTCAGTATATATACCCGGAGAAATACACATCTCTCGGTGTGTATAAGTCATGTGCAATCGGCACAAAAGATTCTTTAACTCACACCAACCAACTAACCCACACGGACCAACTAACCCACACCAACCAACTAACCCACACCACCCAACTAACCCACACCAACCTACTAACCCACACGGACCAAGCCACAGCCAAGTGGCACCTGCTCACCTCATCAAGGTTAAGTGTGCCAAAGTCCTGCAGGTATCAAAACCGCCATCAAGTCAATCCCGTTGATTACCTCAGAGGTTTCAAAACGGTGGGCTGACTAACAGCGCGTTGTCACCGTGAGAAATGAAGGGAACTCCTGTTTTTAGACAGCAGCAACAGGCGTGGCAGCCAAGTCATTCATATGAAGAAGACAATACTGACTAACAACAATGAAATATCAGTAGACCGAGGAGAAAGAAACTATTAATATTATACAGGGAGGGGTAAGCCAGCGGAAAGCCGCGGTAAGATGACCAATAGCTCCAGCTGCGGGTCATCATATAACTAAGACCCGCGTCCCGTTTCCAGACAAACCTTACCTTACCTAACCTCGCGTATATGCACCGAGAGATATGTCTCTCACAGTATATACATGTGAAAGGTGTGTATCTCTTATAGAATATACAGGGAGATCTTTAATCCTCTCCCCCAGGATGCCACCCACACCAGTCGGCTTACACTCAAGTATCTACCTAATGCTGGGTGAACAGGAGCAGCAGGTGTTAGGAAACATGCTCAGTGCTTCCACTCATCCGAACGATCGAACCTCGGTCCCTCAGTTGTGAGCCGAGGCCGTTACCAGTGTTAGTGAATAGGTGATTAGCAGCTTTATTGGTTCTCATGAAGCTACTAGGTCATTTCTTGTATTTTTTAATAATAATAATAGTAGGAGTAGGAGTGCTAGAGCACTGCGGTTCGGGGTTCAATTCCCCCGTACGGCAGGAAACATTAGGACGCGTTTCTCTTAAGGCACCTACTGTCCATGTTAACCCATCAGTAAAATGGGTACCTGGGTGTTAGTTGACTGGTGTGAGTCGCATCCTGGTACAAAAATTTACCTAATTTGCCCGATATGCTCTGCATAATAAGGAGCTTTCTATATAGTAGTATGTCAATGATATCAGCTAGGCCTGTATACCTTGTACATGTACTTGTAGTAAATAAAGATATTATTATTATTATTATTGATGGGGAAGTGCAAAACTCGAAAGCGAAATAAAAGAGGTGAAAGATGATCAAAGAACAGGGATGGTGTGACAAAAGTAGCGTGTATGCAGCATTTTTAAGGACGAGGGGGGCGCATCTCCCCCTCTCTGTTGTAATCCATCACCAGAACACACACACACACACACACACACACACACACACAAAACTCTCACACACACACACACACACACACACAACTCACACACACACAACTCACACACACACACACAACTCACTTCCAGCCTTCCACGCCTCATATGGTGTGACGGAGTAAAAATGAGCAGCATTCAACTAATATGGCCCCCAAAATAATAATGCTAATTTTCTCATTCGTATATTTTTCTCTGGTGCCAATTGAAGATTTGACGGGTAAAAATTGAATGTATGTTTTATGGAAAAAATGCTAAAATCTCATTTGTAAACAGTCGAATATTTCAGTTCAGTATACCATTATAGTGATAATGACAGCCGTTATTAATGATCACTTCGCAAAATGAAAGGAACTGAAAAAAACATATTATTCAGAAATCTGATGACCAACGTAATGAAAATTGGAAATCCGTGAACATTAGATTTATCCAAATTAATTTTTCGAAAACACATATCACCTTCCCTTCCTTGGTCACCAAAATTGTAACGTTTGTGTTAATAACAAAAAATACGCACTAAAAATTGCAAGTATTTTGATATGTGCGGAACTTTACGAGAGTCTTGAAGAACATGGATCAATTGAGTGGGCCTGATGGAGGCATTCAAGAGAGGATCAAGGAAAAATAAGAGGCGAAAATAATGCGTGTGTGTCCCAGAAAACTCCTTTTAAGTCGAGGAGGTTTCAAGTGTCTATTAACTTGGATGGCGGTCGTGTGCAATACTCTCCCCAACACTCCAGTACAATAAGCCGGAAGAGAATCAAGTTTTTCCTCAAGCAGGACACAAGCGGTTCTGAAATGTGAAGGAATTCGATCGTGAGAAGGAGCTGGTTGTAGGAGGGAGGGAGGAGGTTTAGGGCCCTCCAAACGCCACTGGATGCTCTTTTGTTTAGCTCCACCGACAATCTTTTGTTTCTTCTCATCTCCGTCTTACTAACTTCTGAGAATCTATCATTTTCTCTCTTATCATTTTCAATGGAACGCCATAAAAACTTGAATCCTCTTAGCTTCCACCGGGAGAATGAAATAGCGTATCAATAAAGGAGCTGGAATGCAATATAGAGATTTTTCAAGGAATGTTTTGGAACCCTTTCGCTCCCGACGCTGAGTTTTCTTTATCGCTGAGCTCCCTACTTGTCAACAAGGCTCTGCTACCGAGAGGCTTGAAGCCGAGTCCACTCACAACACAAAGGGTTGAAATCTCTTTAATTACTACATTATGTTAGAATCCCCCTCCAAAAATAATTCCCCTTCATATTTCTCTTTATTAACGTCTTCTGCACTATGTTTTTAGTTCGTTTTCCCGAAGCAAGTTTTTGTTCCAGTCGATTTTTGGCCACAACAAAATTATTATTATTATTATTATTATTATTGTTATTATTATTATTATTATTTATTATTGTTGTTGTTATTGTAGTTCTTGCATCATAATTCCTCTTCTTCCTCTCCTTTTGTTTTTACTTTTTCTTCCTGTTTCTAACAGATTCATGATATGCGCTCAGAATTTAAGGAATCTTTTTCTTAAGTTTCCTTGATATATTTCCTTGTATTGTCCATTTCTATATTCCTTAACAAGCGCATAGCTAAGAACAATTTAATGAAGAGAGACGAAAATATTTTGGATCCCAAAGATGCACTGCCTACAATAGCGAAAAAGAAAGATATGTTTCAGAATAAGCTTTTAGAGAAGCAACGTTTCACCCTGTGTAGAGCTTTATCAGGTCATGACTTGATAAAGCTTTACTCAGAGTGAAACGCTGTTTCGATCACCTTTCCTACACAAAGAGCATAAGCTTGACTGCAGAATTTATGTTCAATTTAACCAGTATCTGTGTATTTGCCAATCCTTCTACTGTACTTGTGATTATATCCGTTAATCTCTTCCATTGCATGGTCCTTTGTAGAGATAGGTCCCTAATTTAAAGTTTTCTTTACGATCTATACCTCTACAAATATCTCCAATTGCAACATCAAGTTTACTGTGGAACAGTATTGCTATTGTAGATAAATGTTTTAGAGAACCGACAAGTTGATAAATTAGACACATAAGAACATAACATAAGAAAGGAGGAACACTGCAGCAGGCCTGTTGGCCCATACTAGGCAGGTTCTTCACATTCCATCCCACTAACAGAATATTTGTTCAACCTAATTTTCAATGCTACCCAAGAAATAAGCTTTGATAATTTTATTTACTCATGTGCAATTCCCACTCAAATCCAACCCCTTTCACTCATGAATTTATCCAACCTAAATTTAAAACTACCCAAGGTCCTAGCTTCAACACTTGGGTATCTTTATTGATACCCAAGATACCCAAGTGTTTTACATGTGTCATTTTATCAGTACTGATATTTCTAAGGCTTGAATCAAGGGGATGGCAGATTAACCCTAAAGACGACAGGAAAATTTACACAAGCAACAGGAAAATTAAATAAACAACAGGAAAGTTACTTAAGTTGAAAATTGCGTAAAGCACTTGAAAAATATTAAGCTAAAAGAAAAATTACTGTGAAAACAGGAATATTTTTAGACAATAGGAAAACAACTTATCCTAGAGGAAAATTTCTTGGACAACAGGACAGTTATTTAAGTAACGGGAAAATTACTACTGCTATCAGGTAAATTACTTAGATATACTTTACCTTTGATGAACCTTTGGTGAGTTCCGAGAGTCTTTCTACTCTCGTAGCCCGGCCATCGGACAGGTTCGTCTACTGCCAGGTCAACTAGACTGTTGCTGTTGCTGGCCCGCTGCCCCCACATGTCCATCACAACCTGTTTGATCTGGCACCCAAACCATCAGGGAAACTGTCTACTCAAGAGAAAAATTGCCTAACACAACAGACTAACAGGAAAACCATAAAGCCAGGGGGTAATTCATCAAGCCAACACATCGCTACTTTCCACCCACTGAAAATCAGTATTAAGGGCTCTTACATTCCCTTAAAAGGCCATTCCGCAGTGTGATTATTTAATTAAACCCTTTCAGTGGTCTCGAAGGACCAATAGCGAGAGGGCGCTAATTGCTTCCATAGGAGAAGCGTGAAGGCCGCGTGTAATGACTGCGAACCATTTGCTAATTGCTAACTAAACGAGCGAGGTCCCTTGTCTTATCACCGGGAATGAATTGCCTGTACGATAAATATCAATATTTTAGTCAAGTGTCTGGCTTATGCTACGACATGGAGAGAAATGTGTTATGAGGAAGAGCCGAAGGGTTTTAAGTTGATATGCAAATATATATGCAAACTAACCACGGAGAGAGTTAAATGATAGCTCTAGGCCTTTCGTGTTGCAATGTTGCAGAAATCTAGGTGGACTTCATACTCATTTCTGCAACACTGCAAGCTACTGATGTGTTGATTGCAACACGAAAGGCCTATAGCTATTATTCAACTTCCCCCTGGGATTATTTTGAACACACACACACACACACACACACACACATATACGTATATAATATATATATATATATATATATATATATATATATATATATATATATATATATATATATATATATATATATATATATATGTCGTGCCGAATAGGTAGAACTTGCGATTTTGGCTCAAATAGCAACGCTCATCTTGCCATATAAGACAAGCGAAAATTTGTGTATGCCATAATTTCGCAAAAATCATTCTGAACATAACGAAAAAAAATATATTTCATTGTGTTTGTTTATTATTAAATTATTGTAAATGTATCAAAAATATATTTAGTTGGATTAGGCTAAATTAAATTGCGCTTGTTATAATAAGGTTAGGTAAGTTTTCTAAGATTCTTTTGGTGCAAAATTATAAATTTTTACATTAACATAATTGAAAAAAATATATCTTCAAACGTATAAGAGAAAATTTTAGAAAGGACATAATTTCAGATGAGTTCTTGCTAATTGACCAGTTTTACCTATTAGGCACGACATATATATCGTGTCGAATAAGCTAAACAAGCTAGTTACTTAGCAGCAAATGGAAATAAATCTCATTGTTTGATTTTATTGGGTTATTGTTGATTAAATCTGCAGAATTGTCAATATAATTTAGTTAGTTCAGACTCTCAGGTAAGGACCCACTAGGGGCGAGGGGGAAGTGGGGACAGAAGAAGAATAGCCGGTGAGAGGAAGAGCTGAAGTAGAAGAGAAAGAGTCAGGACTAAACCCAACAGTCTAACTACTATATGTCTATCTGCAGAATGTACTTTTCATGTGCCTATAACATGTTTGTTCTCAGCATTACTGTAAAAAAAAAATTCTATTGTGTACAGACAGTCCTAATAAATTCTTATTTACCTAGGAGTTAGTTGACTTGTGTCGTTCATATCATGAGGAAAAAAAACTAAAAACGACCTTAATGCAAGTAAGTCACATTGCTTGATCGTGAGTTCTCCTGGTTAATTATTGTCGATCTTCCAGGGATACTAATCTAAATAAAATCAACGTTTTAGTGTATCTTATTTTAATTCTCTTTCTGGGCATCATAGAAAACTGCTAATTACGGAAATCAATCGATCATATAACAGAAAACGTGTCTGTACAATAACTTCAATAAAAAGAATTAACCTGTAGGTTCGTCGCAAATAACTATATATGAAGAATTGTGAAGTCTAAAGAGGGATGTCTCTCTTGATTCATAACTGAAAAAGAGTGAAACAGATTATTGTTAACATTAACATTACAGATATTGTTCAACCCCATAAAAAACTTAATGTGAATGTTGCTTTCTCTTAATGAGTATATTGTAAAAAAAAATAGGTAGAGAGGGCTTTAAGAGGAGTCGTTCGTAGTGACAAAATCTGTAGCGGATATCCACGGGACTTAAGGATAGAGCGCACAGCTAATAACCAGAAGGACCTGGATTCAGTTTCGAGAAAGTCGAGACATATGGCCGAAGTTTCGAAGCAACTTGGTTATCCTAGGAGAATTTGCACAATGGTTTACTATATAATACGAATGTAGAAAAATCTAAACTGAATACAAACTTGGTGTTCTATGTTGTATCCTGGGGAAGGAGCTAATTTCGCCATTGGAAATAAGTCACACTGCTTGATTTTCTTAGGTTATCTTGGGTTAATAACCCTGTGAGTTATTTAGTACCTACTAGTTAGTGCTGCCTACCCTGAGGGGTTGAAGATCATTAAATCCAAATTGAGGATAAAAGGAGCAGAAATAGAGAAAGAGGAGAGTGAATAAAGTCTGATTAATATGTTTTCTTTCCTCGTTTCTTCATTTGTATCCTTCTCTGATTCTTTCCAGACTCTCATAAAATGTCCTTCGTCTCTATCAATTATTATTTCTTTATTTTCACATGATGGAAGAAATCCTTTAGCTGGGAAGGGTAAATGCAGCCCCCCTACATTTTCTATTCCTCCTCCCTCATCCTCCAAACACACAACCTAACACACCCCTACACTACTCACTACACATCTCTACACCCCACCTTACCCACCCTTCCACTACACCATAACACACCCCTACACCACTGCAACTCCATCCCTGACCCCCTTCTAAACCACTAACATCAGAGTAGCCAGAGGCTGTAATTACCTCGACCAAATAGGCCATCCAGCGTCACAAACAGTGATACCACAATAAAGCACAGACCCTCCCTCCTGCTCATACCCTTCCTTCGACCCCTTCTGTTCTGAAAAAGTGAGATTGACGCGGTGAGGTCTGAATGGGGGAGAGGATTTTAAGAGGCGTCGTTTGGTAGTGACAGTATCTGTAAGGGATCAACCGTCGCCACGGGATACAACGAATCAAAGGGTCTCATTAATAGTGAATGTAATAGATTCCACGATCTTAGAGGGGTGAGTTTGGAGGGAGGAGAGGATGGGGGTTGCATACGGGGGAGTGGCGTGCTCTTATGGGATATGTATGTATGTGTGCGCGACTGAGTGTGTGTGTGTGTGAATGATTTCTTAATGTCCTGCATAAAGCCCAGTATTGTGGTCAACAAGACAACACATAGTACTATACCTCAAGACAGACAGCCATCAGCAGTTCTCTCTCTCTCTCTCTCTCTCTCTCTCTCTCTCTCTCTTCTCTCTCTCTCTCTCTCTCTCTCTCTCTCTCTCACTACCCCTCTCTTTCTCAACGTAGTAGTCTGGCTAAGATGACAAATAGGGCCCAGCACGAGCCTTGTGTTCTCAATACCTCCCTCTGTGATGGTGATATGAAGCCATATTGTCCATTAAAGTTAGATGTCCCGCCCCTCTTTCTTACTCCTCTTACCCCCTTACTCTCCGCCGCTTCCTTTCCTCCTCCGTTTTCACTGTTTCATTACTCTTTATCAACCTCCTCCTCTTCCCTTTTTTATTTCCATTTACTATTTTACAATATCATCTTATCCTCCTTGAAAATCATGCTCCTCTGCATCTGTAGTCTCCTTCCTTTCTGCTCTTTTTCTTTCTCTTCTCTCTTTCTCATCTCTTCCGACTATCTCTTATATCATCCCTACATCACGCCCTTACCCCATTCCTATTGTCTCGTATCTAATGCTAATTAAAAAAACTTACCCTCTATTCTTTAAATTTCCCCTCACTGGTCTTTTACTTTTCCAAAGTCTACCCCTAAACCGTTTAGCCCTCAGGATGAAAGGCGGCGGTGACAGCTGCTGGCCCTGCCCCCAAGAGAGCTGTTTGCGAATATCAGTTTAGCAGTGTATCCTTTGATGAAGCTGGGACAGATTGTGGGTTTCCTGTACTCTCTCTCTCTCTCTGTCTGTCTCTCTCTCTCTCTCTCTCTCTCTCTCTCTCTCTCTCTCTCTCTCTCTCTCTCTCTCTCTCTCTCTCTCTCTCTCTCTTTCCTGCTGCTGTAGGTGGTGAAGGATCAGAGTTGAAGTATCTCGGAAAGATTTTCATCATCGTAGGCAAGGCAGCTCAGCTTCTAGCTTTAATGTTGGTTGTCCTGTGTTTCTCTGACCTGGTATAATAATTTATATACACCGAGGGCGTGTGTATCGTGTTTACATCACACCTGCTCTCCAAATGTAAATATTTTTTTCGGTCATTCTGCGGCCAAGCAAGATGACCGGTAATTGTTTTGACATCAAAGCAGCATGGATGGTCAGTTTAGCTCCATTTCAGTTGACTGATGCCAGTGTAAAGCGTGTCTTGGTGGAAATGTTTTGACTATACATTAATGTGAAGAGATCTCTGCAGTAAACAAAATAATTATACTTGCTAACATTGGCATAGGTTTTCGAATTAGTAATCTGAAAAACGTGATTTCGGACTGCAGTCATGAGTCTACCTTGTATAAACCTTTTATGACTGATACCCACAAACTGGTTTAGAAAGACACGTGAACAAACACAAGGACATATTTATTAGAAAACGTTTCGGTCCTGGGACCTTGATCACTTCTGGTCTGTGTGTGAATAATACGCGTCTCAAATTACTGACTTCTGAGATTATTGAGTAATTCTTCAGTTGAAACAAATAACACAAGACGAAATTCTTAATTTAAATTTCGGGATAAATTAAACACGTGTCAACATTTTAAGTGTATTTGTTTACACATGCTATTGAAATTGTGCCCGTAAATTTTTAAATAATAATGTATAAGTGTGTATTTGTGGGTAAAATTATATATTAACAGGCATATATAAATAATAGAAGATTTAAAACAATAGAAAAAAATACATTTTTTTTTATTAAGATGGTCGATCACCATGCCCAGCCCTTCTAGGGCAGGGTAGGTGCCAAGGCTGGAGCTTGCTATCATCTGCAGCTCGTAAGCCTGCCCTTCCCGTTAGGGAAGGTGGCAGACCAGAGAGGCCTAGCATCTATCTACCTCCATGCCTCGTGCTGGTGGGGAATGTGGCTAGGCCTGGGGCCAGTTGGTCCCACCGCTGAGGGGTATCCCCTTCCATGGGAGACATAGGTCTCTGATACTCCCACGCCAGGGAGCCAGAGCCGGGTCGCCATCTGGTAAAGACCAGGGCCGGGAGAATTCCCGGTGAATCAACACCTCCTCCTTTTATTAAGATAATAAGACCTATTATTCTGCTATATTAAAAGACATCAATATCCCACAGGGAGGCTTCAACGAAACGTAAAACATAACCAATCGCTAGTGGACAAACATCTCAGGAGAATATTACTCCTGTAGTAACTCCTGGAATCACTACATCTAGGAGAACATGATATAACAATAACAGAAGAAGAATACTAGGATAACAGTAGGTCCAATGTAGGTCCGCAGAATATACAGAAGCATTTCAGCAGACATAGATGAGTACCCATGTTTCCACAGATGACGGATCCTCAACAACGACCACGACTCTCCTTCACCCCATCCCAAATGTTTCGGTTTCTCCCTATCCTTCCCGAAGGAGGTCGTGGCAGCAGGAGGAAGAGTGCCAGAAGATGGGGCAGCGAGGACTTGAATGACGTTACTTTCCTGAGGAGGCACAAGCTTTTCTATAAAGACATGGACGACGATGATAACGAAGAGAAGCATTGTGCAAAAGAAGAACCACACGTCGATCATCTTCACATAAGCTGTCTGAGGCAGCGAGGACGAGGTCTGGTTGAAGAACGTGTACAGTACTAGCAGAGTCGTCAGGCTGATGTCCAGACGAATCTACAAGATGAGAGAAAAGAGAAGGAGAGGAGAGAAGTAGAAAGAGAGGAAAAAAGATTAGTACGGTATGCAAAATTTTAAACGACAGGTTTATTTGCTTTTGCAAAGTTTACACCAAGAAAAACATACACACAAAAGCATCCAAGCATTATATATAGTAATATAAGGAAGGAGAGAGAGATAGCACCAAACGTGTTTTAACCCTATTAATCAGTAAAGAAAGGAGATATAACATGATGATTCTACTAACTACATAGAAGACACCACCATGATGCTTCACCAAAGAAATTAAACCTCAAACAAATGTAGAAGAATTGCAAGTAACCATAACAATCGTAGAGAAGGCTGCAGGGTCACGGCTTCCAATCCTGTGTGAAACAGGTTGCGAAACCTAGGTGTTTTTCTGGGAAAATGAATCATGAAATGAAGAGCTGCTGAATGCCAGCTATCGAAAAATATCCTGATTGATGAATTAACCAAACTACGCATGATTTTCTTCCAGAACAAATGGACATAAGGAAAAGCAACTTCGAAACCTTAATTGGATTTATGATTGAGTTCTTTTTGGAAGTGAGGTTGAAAGGGAAGAGCAGGAGATAGCAAAACAATAGGCTGGCTTACAGAGGTAAAAGGTTCAAAGGTCTGGGATCTGCCAGAGATTCAACTGCATAGTGAACACAGTAAGACCACAAGAGAACCTCACTTAAAAAAGTGACATAAAACATCTAATAAATTTATCCCGTCCAAAGAGAAGGTATTTTAACTAACGGAGCAGTAAAATAAAGATTACGAACATAATGCCATCGAAAAAACAGCATAGAGTAAGTTATCTTTCCGTAGCCCTCTACAGATACTTACCTCTAGGCTCTCCACGCTGATATAAAGTGTGGTATATCCTATAATCAGGAGCATCACGGAGGGCAGGTAGATGGAGAGAACGATCAGTGTGAATCTTCTGGTTAACAAATAGCCCACCTGTGGAGGAGTCAGTGCTTAACAAATAGCACATCTATATATTAATTAGTATTTAATAGTGTAACTGCCTGTAATTCATGGTTTAAAAAAAAATAGCCAGCAACAAATAATCAGTAGTTTACAATTAATTCCACCTGCAGGAATTAATAGTTAACAAATAGTTAATTTGTAGTTAAGTAATAGAACAATGTAAGCTTAAGTTACTTCCCTTGTAATAACTAAATAATGCATCTTCTGATCCACCTCAAATAACTTGATGAACGTAGCGGAAATTATTAATGGGTTGTGATGCTTCTCATCTATGAAAATTAGAACCCACATTTTTCGGGGGTATCTCGTCTGGACCTTTCATGAGTGGTGCACTGATGCTGATGAAGTGATCTTGATCAAGGAAATGGAGTTACCTTCTAATTCCATGCATTGAACCTGGCATTGAATTTGAATGCAGTTGACATCGATCTAAAAGAAAATCTAAATTTTAATTTCCATTTTAGACTGTACCTAAATAATTATGAAATAGGTAATGAAAGTCTAGTGCAGCTCTGTCAGTTTTTCACCACAGAAAGCCGAGTACCTCATACCCCACGGAACTTGCTTAGAAAAATTAGCAGACAGAAAGATTCACTTCCAAATAACAATCCCATACATCTTTTACTAAGGTACATACACCAAGAACGTTACCGAAGCGTCGTCGTAAGTTTGTCTCTCCTGTGTGTGGGTTATTGTGTATTATTCCAGTCACGGAGCTGTGACTTTTTCTTTTTTAAAGTATACATAATAAAAGTTTGATGCAGAGCTACTGATTAATTCCGAAGTGTTCAGGAGAGAACCTTGCGGAAAAAAAAGTCAATAGACATCTTGGAAACTTAATTTTTTTTTTGTTACAAAAATAAGTAAAATTGATCAGTAATATTGATAAATTGAATACTAAAGTTAAAAAGCTTTTAAATCAATGCATCTTTCTCAACATTCAGTAGTATTTAAGAGAAGGAAGATCCATCGTTTTACCAAAATGATGGACCACGGAACGGATGAGGTTTGAACCAACGGCGAGTGAGTCGTTGAACTCCAGGTAAGGTGACCCAGTGGCTTACGCACTGGCCTTACGACTCACCGCGGGTTTCCTGGCTTGTTTGCAATCGCGTTATAACGATTTTGAGTCAGAATGGTGGTCAATCTCCTTACGAGGTGTAATACACTCACCTACCTCTATCAGAGCCTCTCTGGTCTGGTTGCTGGAGATTTTAGTGTTGAAGTCGCTGACGAAGTATCTAGAGAGATACGGATTCTTATTGTACTCAGCGGTTGACCTATGTTTCGTGAAGGCAACCAGATCTCTGCTGACGGAGGTCAGCTGCACCAATACGTTGCACCGCTGCACGTCAAAGGGATAATAGAACACGCTGAAGTCACACACGAAGCTGCCGCTGTAGTGCTGACGCTGTACGATCTCAGCTGCAGCGCCTCCATATATTTCGTCTGTGAATCATCACAAATACAGTGGAAGAGATAAAACGAGATTATAAGATGTAGGGGCTTAACCTTCAAGCAAATATGTGTGAGTTTCTTAGATTAACCTGAGCTTCAGCTACTGAGATAACAAAAGAGTTTAATAATAACATCTAATTAGATCAGCGCAGAAGGCTTGCTGGCCAATTCTACTTAGTATTTACCATAGCATAGGTAAAGACTACGATGAACCAGTTATCTACATTATTGTCAGACACAGCAACATCTTGGGATCTTGATACAAGGAATTCTACGCTTCCGTATCTTATAGGAACGGCCTACTTCCACCTGTAGATTTCTCCGAAGTGACACCTCCTACGACTTCTTCGTCTCACCTGTGTGCAGTTTATAAGCTTCTCCTCGCATATGCTGCATTCTTTTAAAGATACCCAAGTGTTACACAAGTGTCTAATTCATCAATCTGTCGGTTCTATGAGCTAATTGTCTACATCAGCTACGATATAGGTGTCTGGTAGCCTGCAACAAACAACTAAAACTCAGCTGCCAAACTCTTCTGACCACTCTCTAAACAAGAATAAAAATAGTTCGGTACAATCGATTAAGTATATCTAGATAGAATGTGGGGAGTTCATCACATCTAACTCTCCTTTACAGTATAAGATGAGGTTGTACAATAATATATTTAAAACATAGTTTGTAAAAGCCACTGCTAGATATTTGTAACTCAAAGGCTAATTTTATTAAATACAACCACGGGGAGAACACGCAGTACCTACCCATCCTCACAGCGTTGTAGTCAACAGGTAATGACTCTTTAATTTTCTGAACGAAGATATTTTCTTTCAGCAGTTTCAAGGCTCCATCTTTTATATTAGGGAACTGCAGTTGAGGTCTCCATATGCCTTCCACCTCTTTCGTCGACAGTTGATTCGCCAGCATATCAGAGCCAAGGTTCTGATATTTAAGTCTCGAATCTGTCCAAGTTATGTCGATGATAAATTCGAGATATATAGTTTCCTGCACGTCATCGATCATCAAGAATCTGAGGAATGTAAATGTGAGAATGGGATGGAGAGGCTGAGTTGGGTCATCGATGTTTTTGGGCGGCTTGAAACTGCGATAACCATCGGGGATTTGAAGGATAGAGCAGTTGTCTTCGTCAGTCTCGTCGTTACAATCATCCTTGGCGTCGCAGCGAAAAGTAAGGTCAATACACTGCCCATTAGCACACATATACTGCCCGTCTTGACACATGGACAAACTCAAGTTGATCTTACTGCCTATGGGGTGATCACACATGGGGATTGTCAGTGACCATTCATGAATACCGACGGGATAAAGGTTGTTGGATGTCATATTGAGAACAGCCATAGTCTTGTTAAGCACAGTATCAAAGGCGGTCCATTTATGCTCACTGCTCTTGAAGATCATGAGCCCGTAATAACCATGGAAGAATGGTTTATTAGAGATGTAGCAAAGAACTTCGAACACTGTTGCTGTCTTCCATTCCATACAGGCGCCTCGAAGATAAAGTGGGACATGCAGTTTTTCTTCGCATGATACACAAGCCTTATTATTTATGCAGGAAACATCGTTCCAGCCTGCAAGTCTTGAGTCCATGACCATGCAGTTCTCTGCCCTTGTGTTATCTGGCTGGCCCGGAGTGAAGTATATATCAGTTAAGATCGTGTTATTACCCAGCACTCGCCACACACCTTCCTCTTTCTCATCTGTCACTCCCATCCAAAGGTTCTCTTGCTCACACATGTCTTCCTCCCATAAAGTTCGGTTCACATCCAAGTTTTCCTTCTTGTTCGATGGTGTATATATGGTCGACCCGATGAGGTTACATAATTTGGCCGACTCTGAAAAAGTTTGGGCTTCTGGGAATATAATAAATCTTTTTTCTTTGTGACAAAATTCCCACATTGCTACCATATTTTCCTCAGCATTCAGAAGCTCAAAATTTTCTCTATCACTGGAGACGACATTTCCAAGGATGTTTCTCCTACAATTGGCGATGTCTTCTATATCTCTGCTGGAGACACCGTAGCTCCATATATTAACCTGAGTGGTGTAGCCCTTAAGAATTTGGAATCTGCTATAGCCTCCAGATATCTTATCTTGTTCCTGGCCGACGACGAAGGTGCCATTAAGTTGAAGGACGCGGTCGTCTACCTTGATGGGTCCACTGGCGAGTGCCACACCGTCAATGTACACAGTATACGTGTCCCCGGAGAACACGTGGCAGTAGTGCCGCCACTCACGCACCACCGTCGGCAGTGACAATCTCTCAATTACCGGCTGAGGTATATTGTTTAGTCGAAAAACATGAGCACCATCCACAACATCTTAAAAAAAAAACATAAGTAATAAATGACACACAGATATATGATGCACTGAGACTCTATATAAAGTCATATGTCATAAATAATTGTGAA
This sequence comes from Cherax destructor, assembly GCA_009830355.1. Lineage (NCBI taxonomy): Eukaryota > Metazoa > Arthropoda > Malacostraca > Decapoda > Parastacidae > Cherax > Cherax destructor. The sequence continues at coordinate 5,373 of WNWK01004398.1, read as the reverse complement.
TTTTGCTTCTAAAAAAATCGGTAAATCAAACTCACACATCATGATGGCATTGCTGAAGGTGTCAGAGGTAGCATAGGAGAGAAAGACCTGCAGGGTAGTGACACTCGTGAAGAATACCCTCGAACACACAGTGAAATCGGTAAGGCCAGTAGCTGACGTCTTCTGTAAGCTCATATTGAACCTGATGTAGACATCATCCCGAGGAGGCTTCCAAATGTCCGGCTGTAGTGAGAACACTCGTACTTCCTCCTCACCCCCTGTAGTTGTACACACCCACGGTGTTATTGTTTCTTCAACTATCACCCCCGTTTCATTAAAGTGAACATCTTAATGGTTTTGCAAGAATATTATATTACTACTATTACTACTACTACTATTGCTACTACTACTGCTACTACTACTACTACTGCTACTACTATTGCTACTACTATTGCTACTACCACTACTACTACCAATAATAATAATAATAATAATAATTTCAATAAATAACTGGGTCCACTGTGAACTTTATGATTCGTCACGGGTTCAAACCCCACCCGTTCCGTGATTTAGTAGACGCATTCTCATGACATCTTACCTTAACTAATATCGCAGGTTGTTCAAGATGAATTTTCTCCTACGTACGATGCACCAGCAATAATAGTTTGCAGCCGTTCGAAAAAGGCAGTTTCATCATACCGTATAGAAACCAGAGTGCAAATCAGTTAAACTGATTTATTAAATTGGTTCTACACTGCCCAATACCACTGCGAAATCTTCGTTACGAAAAATACGCTAGTGTTGAGAGAGTAAAGTTATTCAACATTTTCTCAACCTAATGTACGAAACCCAACAATCTTTTTTGTCACTATTACTGTAATATACTGTAACTGGAAAACGTAGAGCAACATATTCCAGAACTAGTTTTTATATTTCTTAATGTTATATGCATTAACATTGTAAATTTGAAGCCAAACAGAAGAGACATTTGCAAGTTATCATATTAAACAGAATACCACCCAGTTTTAATATAAAACAGAAAAACTGACACCTACACAATTCAGTAACAACTTCAACCTTCTTTTATGTATAGTTACATTAACACTGAAGCTTTGAAGTGCATCAAAAGTTACATTTTCAAGACATTACCATGAGAGCAATACACTAGTTGGAAAATTGTCTCCTACGTAATGCAAAACTAGTCAAAAGTCTCTTACAAACAAGGTACACTAGTGTTGAAAGTTTGAAGCCGATCAGAAGAGGTATTCTCAAGTAATTACACTGAACCCTTGAGGGAAGATAACAAAAATAACAAGTATTATAGGTACCCCATTTTGGGGCATGTCATACAATTACTCTTAGCAAATGTAACATGAAAATCTTAAAAAAAAAAAATTGTGAATTCTACCTTGAGCAATGATGGGCACAGCAACTAGGAGGAGAGTGAGGCAGGAGAGTGTATAGTGACCGCCAGACATTCTGATGGTGTACCTCTCACAGCAGCACCAACTAAACTGTCTTCCCAACTCCAACTAACCTCATCCCCAACACACTTCCTCCCTCCAGTCCTCCTTCCTCTCCTCTATTCTTATCATCCACAATCTCCTTCCTCTTCTCTAACCAATCCCTAAACTCTTGTGTCTCCCTCCCCCAACCCACAAACACCGAACAATGAACATTATCTGGAATTCAAGTAAATTATTCCTGTTTTCTGAATGTCAACAACTCATGACACTAAATCACGAACACGTCTGCAGTTGTTTGAGAAGACGCTTAAACATCTGCCAGTTTCCTGGCTGGGTAATGAGAGCCTCCAGTCTCGCAGAACTCGATGCTTCCTCTCGACGATTTTGAAGAGTATTTTTAAAGATAATTCTAGAAATTGAAAGCTAATTCTTTGACAAATTAAAAAATATAACAAATCATGATGGAATTTATATGAAGCTAGGTAAATAATATATATTTTTAAGAACAAAATTAGCTAGAAGTTAATTGTCCAAGAGGTTGGTGGCTTTCCAGAATCCGACGGAGTACGTAAACCAGATATCATTAGTATTCTGTTTCAAACATACCCCTCAAGGGCGGTTCCTTGATGCTGGTGAGGGGCTCTTGATCTAAGGAATTGGATCTTTGCTCCAGTTCCCTGAATTGAGCCTGAATACCTTCCAGCCCCCTCCTCCCAAAGGCGCTGTATAATCGCTACAGGTTTAGCGCTCCCCCATGATAATAATAATGTTTCAAACCTAAGGAGTCATAGAAATAGTACAGTCAGCTCTTTCATAAAGCTTCTCCATATACAGCAGTTTTTTTTTTAATGCAATTGGAAAAGTACATCAGAAATTCTGTCTAGAAAGGCATTCAAATAATGAACTGTTCAATTATCAATGAACTCTTTAATCGCAGTTACAAAAAAAAATCACACTCTATAGAGCTTTATAATAGAGTTTACTGTATTGCGAAATTAAAAAATTAAGTCATGAATAATTTGAGGCTTAAGAAATTTTCGAGAGATTTGAAATGACTTTAATGTAAATTTAATAATCCTTCGTGAAAATCAAGACATTTTTGATAATTTCATAATGGACTGCAACAGCTGTAAGCTTTATAACATAAATGAGTCTGTGCAATATTGCCTCTCATTTATATTTATTCACAAATTATCAGAAGGAACTTCTTAATTTTTCGTTTTAAAGATTTGCCACAAACAAAATAAAATTCGAGTTCATTGTAAAGCTTAAATAATTAGTTTAGCAAGTATAATAACACCAGGCAATTAGGATATTAATTACTGCATTTGCATTTTGAGTCTAATTAAAAAACTAAATAACATTCCCCAGTTGAGAATCTCAAATGTTTACAAGTCAGCTGTGTTTAATTTATATTCTAAAATCTAAGAGATAAAAAAAATCATTTTAAGAAATATAATTTATCATAATTTTATAAAGCTTACAATGATAGGCTAGGATAGTGTGGGATAGGCTAGGATAGTGTGGGATAGGCTAGGATAGTGTGGGATAGGCTAGGATAGTGTGGGATAGGCTAGGATAGTGTGGGATAGGCTAGGATAGTGTGGGATAGGCTAGGATAGGCTGGGATAGCCTAGGATTGTTTGGGATATGCTGGGATAGCCTAGGATTGTTTGGGATAGGCTAGGATTGCCTAGGATAGTGTAGGATAGGTTGGGATAGCCTATCCCAGCCTAAATTCTAAACCTCTGAGGATGAGGGATATATATATATATATATATATATATATATATATATATATATATATATATATATATATATATATATATATATATATATATATATATATACATGTATGTATATATATATATATATATATATATACATGTATATATATATACAGTGGAACCTCGGCACTCAAACTTAATTGGTTCCAGAACGCTGTTCGAGTGCCGATCTGTTCTAGTACAGAGCGAATTTTTTTCAACCAATTTTTTTTTTGGTTGGCTGTTATCACTAACTCTCTTAGGCCCCATGGTGATTTATTTATACAAATATAAAAAAAAGGTGTACAAATGGAAAACAGGAATAAACAAAGGGGATGTAAATAGCGTGCTGAAAATATCCAACCAAGACAGGACTCGCAGCAATGGTTTCAAGTTGGAAAAGTTCAGATTCAGGAAGGATATAGGAAAGCACTGGTTTGGTAATAGAGTTGTGGATGAGTGGAACAAACTCCCGAGTACCGTCATAGATGCTAAGACGTTGTGTAGTTTTAAAAATAGGTTAGATAAATACATGAGTGGGTGTGGATGGGTGTGAGCTTGTACTAGGTCAGATGCAGTGCTCCTTCCTTAAGTGAAAGTAACCTGACCTGTACTAATTCCTTAAGTGGAAGTGACCTGACCAGGTGGTCGGCTGGACAATTATATGAGTGGGTGCGGTTGGGTGTGAATTGGTCCTGACTAGGTTGTGCTACTAGGTCAGATGCAGTGCTCCTTCCTTAAGTGAATGTAACCTGACCTGGCTGGGTCGGGGCATTGGCTTAAGCCGTTGGAGATTTGGACCTGCCTCGCATGGGCCAGTAGGCCTGCTGCAGTGTTCCTTCTTTCTTATGTTCTTATTATTTACACGCAGGACAAGTGAAACACAAACAGTATCTTAGTTATATTTGTTTATATGTGCCAATATACATTTGCTTTCTGTGCTGGTATGAAAAACTGCAAGTGCTTATTTATGTAGAGCGATTTCGTAGCAACAGTAAGAAACACGAAGAGTGTATGACAATAAAACAGTGTTATGATCAGTAGTGTCTGCTTGGAGGATAACATTGAAGTTCTAGGGGATATAAATATTGTCCTAGGAACACATGATCCAAGAAGGACATACAGTAGCAGTATTATCCTTGGAGGATAACATCTAAGAGAAGATGACACAACAGTAGCAGACGAAGAACACTAGGATAACAACAGGTCCAACGTAGGTCCGCAGAACAAACAATAGCATCTCTGCAGACATGGAGGAATACCATTGTTTCCACAGTAGACGTAGCCACGACAAAGACGTAGATGAATATCGCCAGAAACACGACCCTGATTCTTCTTCTCCCCATCCGCATTGTCGCGGCTTTCCGCTAACCTTCCCGAAGACCGTAGCAGCAGGATTAAGAGGAGACAGACGAGGTGGAATAGCGAGGTCTTCAATGGCGTCTTTCCCTTGAGACGCAAGCTTCTCGACGAAGACGTGGAGGACGATGATAACGAAGAGAAGCGAAGTGCAGAAGAAGAACCACACGTCGATCATCTTCACGTAGGCTGTCTGGGGCAGCGAGGTCGAGGTCTGGTTGAAGAAAGTGTACAGGACCAGCAGAGTCGTGAGGCTGACGACTAGACGTACCTTTATGAGAGAGAGACAGAGATTACCTATATATTTTAATGATGTGTTTGTTAATTATCAGAAGAGCACACGCAAAATGGCAGGAGCAAATGCACTCACACGAATACATGTGCAGAACATGTATTCGTGGACTTATGTGCACATGTTCACACAGTCCCTCTCAAGAGATCCATGTATACAGACTATACAAATGCTGCTTATCCATACTCATACACACGTACATTTACGTGCGCATGCACAATACACGAACACATACATACGTACACTCACAAATAGACATATATCGTGAAAATAAACAACCTATTTGTAATAAGACAAAATAGAAAGAAGGACGCAAGCTAAAAGGAAAGTCGTGGAGACTACAGTAGAACTCCACCATTCTTATACATAAATTATAATGCCTTCCTTCCATAATGGATAAATGAACAAAAAAAAACCTAGAAGACGAATCATTTGGAGCATTGCAGTGTGAGTCAACCAGCACCTGGGGAATGAGAGTCAACCAAGTGAGATCCAAGGATGCGCAGGTTAA